>MU275257.1:67978-108226 GCA_022160315.1 Panus rudis PR-1116 ss-1
ACCCTCACCCATTTGTCTCGGCCAATTGAACCTAGGGTAAACCCTAAGTTAGGGGTAAAATCTCGGCCAAATGACCTAGCATGACGTCCAAATTTGGCAGGTTTTCTCGGTTTTAGGAACGGCATCTGAGGGTATTTTCGGGGGTCCTATAAATACCTGTTCATGCGTTGGTGTTAATAGAGATTTACAATTCTCAGCACAGACGTCCTGAGGGCGACGAGAGGAGGCCCCACCTGCATCAACGGGTGATATGCCGACTGACGGCCGCTGGGGATTCGAGAACATACCATCCCAAAACGGAAGGGTACACTTCTGCTCAGTCGTGAATTTTGAGCGCAAAACTCCTCCCTAACTCTCAGAAACTTCCTGTGTATTGCTACCATGCATGCACGAGTGTAAGAGGTCGAAATAACCTCGTCGAAAGGGCTCTGACATGAAGTTCTTGCGGGCCATTACCAAAAGAGGAGAACTCGTTTGCTCAGATTTTCCGTTCGGCTGTCAGTCGCCGTTGATGCGAGCGGGGCTCCTCGTCGTCCTCAGGACGTCTGCACTTGAGAATTGTAAATCCCTAATAGTACTTTGGAGACCTCCCGAACGAATCACGAATGATGCGGCTGTGTTGGGTACTCAGTTTTGTGTTTATTGGGCACGCGGTTGCGAAGACGTGTACGGTGAGGCCGTTAGGACATGGGAGGGATGATACAGACCAGGTGAGTTCCTTCTTCCTGAAGCTCGCGAGGAATGTCACTTAATTTGGTGAGATTGGATAGGTCGAAGCGGCCATTGCACGTTGTGGGCAACATGGCACGACTGTTTTTGCTCCGGGAGAGTACAACATAACGCGGAAGATGACTTGGGACCTCGTTGATTCCAAGGTTGACTTGCACGGATACCTCAACGTGAGTGTACCGCCAGTCCACAACGTACCTATGTTGAATGAAGGTAACAGTTCAAACCCGACCCGGAATACTGGCTCAACGCATCAAACACCTACCGAGTCGTCTTCATCCAATCCCAAGCCTCCTGGTTCGTCATCACAGGACACGACTTCACTCTGGACGCACACAACACAGGCGGGATCAACGGGAACGGACAAACATGGTGGTCCTTTTACGGGAATCGTTCACGCTCGGATGGGGATGGTCGACCGATTGCGTTTACGTTGGTTAATGTGACGAGAGGAGTCGTGAGGGATTTTAGGATTGAGAGTCAGCCGTTTTGGTGTAATACGGTGGCGATGTCGAGGGATGTGGTTTATGATGGGATGTATTGCAATGCGACGAATACGGATCCGTTGTATAAGGGTCAGAAGTGAGTAATGTTCTTTCGTTGTTGTTGTTCTTCGTAATCGTTGCTGACTGTGTGCTTTGGTGATTGTGTTGGGTGATGATAGTATCGTACCGAATACTGATGGTGAGTATGGGTATCGAAGGTAAAGAGTGCATGCTGTGACGTCGGCTTCTGAACGTGATTGATAGGTATAAACACGTATCGCTCGGACAACGTCTCTCTACTCAATTGGGATGTAAGCCTGCTTGTTGTTATCAGAAAAAGCAGCTTACGCAAAGCTGATGCATAGATCACTTGCGGAGACGATTGTCTGGCTATCAAAGGCGTAAGTCTATTTGTAATGCATCGAAGCGGTGCCCATCAACTCACCGTCGTTTGACGACTGAGCCAGAACTCGACGAACATTCTGGCACGCAATGTTACCTGTCGAGGAGGAAATGGGATAGCAGTGGGCTCTCTCGGGCAATACGCAAACCTCGTAAGCCATCCCAGCTTCCTTCGGGATGAAGACCTGTGCTCAATCTAAGCCAGTCTGACATTGTGGATCACGTCGAGTTTGAGGACGTCAAGGTGAGTAGTGTCGATATGCCATACGTCACCTTGGGGGCGTAGCTAATGAAACGGACAGTTACTTCGTCTTGACCCAGCCGTACAGCCTAATATGCATAGCGGGGTAAGTAAGAACAGATTTGGTAGGAGCTTCTCCATCTCATGGTGAGGCCTAGGTTTACCTCAAGACATGGACTGGCACCGTGCATGGAGAGCCGCCGACCGGAGGAGGCGGTGGTGGAGGTATGACCCGCTACTCCCATGCTCGTCGCACGAGAACTTACTGGGATTGTTAGGACACGTTTCGAATGTGATCTCGAGAAATTTCCAACTTGATGATTTGGATGGGAACCCGGTCCATCTTTACCAGACGAACGGGGGCCATTCGTCAGTACACTGCCCGCTATGATTTTCTCTGACAAATGATCGCCTGATGTCCGCTCCTGTATAGGGGAGATGCGCCATCCACTCTGCAGTTCAGTAACCTGACGTTCATTAACTGGAGCGGTACCTCCCGAAGCACGAAACGTGAGTGGGCTCGCACGCTGAGGGGGGTGCATACGAGCTTAATTGGAATTTGTAGTGGTCGATTTGGAATGCAGCCCCGCTGTACCGTGCCCAAACATGATCTTTGAGGGCTTCGAGGTGACGGGGCCGAGTGGCAAGACGGCAGAGTATATTTGTAGCAACGTCGTGAACGAACGGGGCCTGCCTGGTGTGTATTTTTGGTCGCTGCTGTTGTTACGCACCTGCGAAGACTGACGTTGGGATGATACAGGACCGTGCACTGCAACAGGATCATGATGCAGGATATGGAGAAGCGGGAGCCGGATTAAGTAGTAGCTCATTATAGCAGGGCCTTGTTAGCTGGCGTGTATGAGACGTTATTGTGATCAGCATATCAAAGATGTGCCCAAGGCCGAGCACGTTCTCCGCGAAAGAAAAGAAAAGATATCGCACAAGTATTGTAAGAGAGGAGGATGATGGTGAGAGCCTGGAAGAGACTGGGCTGAGATGGCATAGCAACGCCGACATGCCGGACGCGCAGTCCAAGTCCGAATGACCGCTGAGGCATTGGCAACGCGCTGCACGTTATCCTCGTCCACCAGCTGCCACCATCTTCTTCTGCCTCAGGCTTGCCTCCCATCCTTCTCCTTCCCCCTCCTTCCTTTCGCATTTCGCTATTTCTTTGCTGCAGGCCGGCCCTTGCCCCATCAGTCTCTTGCGCAGGACGTCCTCTCTGTTTGCTACTTGAAAGCGCATGGCCTCGAGGAACCGTTCTTCTGGACTCGACTTTTCAGACGGCAAAATGCCCAACCTGGACCAGCACCCCGACCTCCGCGCCAACCCCGGTGCAAGCCATCTTCAGCGTAACAAGACAGAGCGCAGGCGGCTCCAGGGCCTCCAGAGGTCCAACACCACTTCCTCCGTCAGAGCTCCCTACCGTCCCCAGGGCTGGCGTGAAAAATGGGATCACTGGATGATCAACGAGGGTGGACGACGGCTCTTCTTCTTTGTCTGGGTCTTTCTCCATCTCATCGTGACCGCCTTTGGCTTCATGCACTACCAGCTCAAGGACAACTCCGTCGGTGCCCGTGCTACCTTTGGAATCACCTTCCGTAAGTAGTGCTGTTCGTATTGCTTTGCATGGCATCTCAATTATTTCGTTAGCTATTGCCCGTACTGCCGCGCTTGTCCTTCACGTCGACGTCGCATTCATCTTGCTCCCCGTCTGCCGCAACTTCATCTCCCTCCTCCGTCGCACCCCGCTCAACGATGTCATTCCCTTTGACAAGAACATCACCTTCCACAAAGCGACCGCCTGGTCCATCGTCGTCGGCACCGTCGTCCACATCCTCGCTCACATGGTCAACTTTGCCAAACTCGCCATGGCCGATCCCGACGCGAAAAACACCGGCCAACGTATCGTCGCTTTCCTTGCCGCCAACTTTGCCACCGGACCCGGTGCAACCGGCTGGATCATGACCGCCGCATTGTTTATTATGGTCTGGTATGCGATGGAGAAACGCCGTCGTGCCAACTTTGAAAAGTTCTGGTACACCCACCACTTGTTTATTGTCTTTTTCATCAACTGGCAGCTTCACGGCATGTTCTGCATGATCAAACCAGACAGGCCGCCCTACTGCTCGTTCAACACCATCGGTGTCTTCTGGGTACGATCCGCATCCTCTGAGCATCAAATTTGATGTACTGACAAACTCAATTTCTAGCGATACTGGCTCGTCGGCGGTGTCATCTGGATCTTCGAGCGTATCCTGCGTGAAGTCCGGTCCCGTCACCGCACGTACATCCACAAGGTCATCCAGCACCCGTCGAACGTGATGGAGCTCCAGATCAAGAAGGAAAAGACCACGACCCGGGCCGGCCAGTACATCTTCATCTGCTGCCCTGAAATATCTTACTTCCAATGGCACCCATTCACCCTCACCTCGTAAGCCGCGCCGCCTTGTCTTAAATGAAGAAAGAGACTGACTTGTAGCAAAACAGCGCCCCCGAGGAAGACTACATCTCGGTGCACATCCGTGTCGTCGGTGACTTTACCGGTGCGCTCGCCAAAGCCGTCGGCTGCGACTTTGACAAGAAGGGGAAAGGCGAGAAGGACGCCGGGGGTACTGTCGTCAACCCTGTCAACCGTGTCCTTCCTCGCATCATGGTCGACGGACCCTTTGGTTCGGCTTCAGAGGACTTTTTGAAGTACGAGACGGTCTTGCTCGTCGGTGCCGGTATCGGTGTCACTCCTTTCGCTTCGTGAGTGGTCTTCTTGCTTTCGGTGATCTCTATGGATAGTTGCTGAGATTCGATGTAGTATCTTGAAGTCCATCTGGTACCGCATGAACAACTTCAACAAGGGCAAGCCTACTCGCCTCTCCAAGGTGCGTTTCGTTTACCCCTGGAAACAATGACGTCGCTGACACTGAGATTTTGACGTATTCTCTTATAAATCACATCACTTTAGGTCTACTTTACTTGGGTCATCCGTGATTTCGGCAGCGCGGAGTGGTTCCACTCTCTCTTGCATGCCATTGAGGAACAGGACACCCAGAACAGGATCGAGATAAACATCTACCTCACCGCCAAGATCAAGGAGGACGATATGACTAACATCATTGTACGTACAGCCCCTCGTCGTTTCATATCCTTGTATTATCTTGACTCTTGACTGATGCTGACGGGTGGTTTGTTTAGGTCCAGGACGTTGGTGCCGAGAAGGACGCCATCACCTCCCTACGTGCTCCCACCCACTTTGGTCGTCCTAACTGGGACCGCGTCTTTTCCTCCATCGTGGACAAGCATCCCGAGACCGATGTCGGTGTGGTAAGTCTTGTGTCTTGAAACGGTAGAGTTTTCTTCTGATGTCGATGTGGTTCGTATAGTTCTTCTGTGGTCCTGCTGTCCTGTCTAAGCAGCTGCACGTCGCCTGTAACAAGTATTCCACCCCCGGCGGCACGAGGTTCTTCTTCGGCAAGGGTACGTCATCTCCCTCCCTCCCTCAAATATTCATTCTCGCTAACTCCGTACTCTTGCCCTACAGAGAACTTCTAAGTTATAATCATAAGTATAGAGTCAGGGAATCGAATGAGAGCATCGTAGTGCGATATGTGGGATTATATCCTGTGTAGATTATGTGCTGGCATGAGAACGTCGTCGTCGTCGCTTTGAGCCTTGGTATCCCATCCTAACCTTCCTTTTCCTTCCCCCTCCTTTCCTTTCTTGCTCCTTACTTCTTGCTTCTTACTATTACCCCTTCTTTCATACGGGCTACCCTGTGTCTTGTTTGCTTTTTGTGTTTTTGTTTCAGTTTCACTTGATAGTTGATACTACCCTCCGCATCCCCCTATTAGTGTTATTGTGCTACTTATTAGGATTAGGACCTGTCGGATTTATCAATTGGGTAGGGGTAATCACAATTAACGTGCTTTCTCCTACTACATACTTTCTAGCTAAGTACTTCTACTTACCCTAGGCTTCGTTGAATTTCGAAGTCTTGGCGATGAGTGCCCACGATCTCGACTGTCTAGATCTTACGGCTGATCATGAACAGTGACATACAATGGGTAACTTAGACAATGACGATGACAGTGAGCCATTGACAGTACTGGTGACGATGGTCCATGGCCATGGGGTCGGATCTGGCTGGGCAAGCTTATAAGTAAGTCGAACTTCTTACCGAGTCTGACTCTTTCTAGTGTATTGCCATTACCATTAGTATACGTAGACGATAAACATGTGCGTGTTTCGAATGCATGGGATCATCGTAATTCTCACACAGCCTTTTCTACTTGGCCTTACCATGATGCATGATGCATGTTGCATGGCCATATGGCGACGGCGTTGCAGATGGTCTGTTGCCTAGTCACTGGCAAAGTCGACAAGTTCTTCACCTCGGACCGCGTCCCCCAGACGGGTCAAAGATAAGTTGCAATTGCCAGCAGCGGATAGATGAGAGATGAGATTGGTGATGAGGCCCAGCTGAGGGATTTTGGTAGTATGGCGTTCTTGGGGGTGATTTACTGTGTTAGTGATAGGCATCCCCTTGTAGCTTCAAGCTTGTCCCCCTTGTATCATTGACAGGAGGAACACTCCTTCGAAGCTGTACACTTTGGTTTCTTTTCTAACGCCGCCGAGTGTCCATGGGCTTCGCGTGTCCTGTGCAGAAGAGGAGCAGTACAAGGATTCTCTTGTTCGAGTACTCACTTTGAGGAATGGGGCAGAGGAGGATATGGAAACAACCACGACGTGGTTCAAGCAATGACCCATAACGCACTGGGCCCTGTGAGATGCTTGAGTACCCATACAGTCAAGCCTTCCGGGTCGAGATGATCATGCTGCAGAGCAGACGATATTTCGCAATGTGGGTTTCCTCGTATTCCGAGGACGTTTCGTGCACAACGTGACATACCGACAGAGCAGGGACATCAGGGGTACTATAGCAGATTATCATACCCTCTCCTCGTGTGTGGACGGATACGTGCGCTCTGTCCGCGAAGCTATGATTGCGTGCCTCCAGGGGCTCTGTCGAGTATGCTTGAGCCAATGCACGATGGGACGGGTGGCAGTAGGAATGATCATCCGCTGTGGTTAGTGCGCAGACCGGAGCGGATATGAAGAGGTTGCAGGAGCTCGCGCATCTGATCCTAATCACTTTCCAAAAAGCACGATTGCGCGCCATAGATGTGATGTGCGATCAGGGACGGAGGCGACGCCTGTTACGCCACAATGGACGTCGACGATGTCTGCGAGTCGCCCATTGTGCTTGCTTGTGGTCGCTATCAGGACATGTTGGACCCCCAGCTGGCGAAACATGTTGCACAGTAGGTGTCCCAGCGCGAGGGGTCGCAGCCGAGGTATCCGCGGCTATCTATAGCCAAAAATCCCTCGGGTTGACAGCGATAGTTTAGATTTCTCATCCACGCAGGGCCAGCGCAGAACGGACGGAGGGAGAGATGAACGAGCTCGCCCTGCGCCGTAACAGATCAGCAGCCCGGCAGGATATAAGTCGTAGCCCTCGTTCCGCTTCTGGCTTTGCAATGGGTGCACCTGGTCCCCGAAGGTCTTCGATAGCCTTCATCATGGCTTCCTCTTCCAGGGAACCATCTCCGTCCGACCCCTCCATCCGCCAGCTCCTCCAGCCTTCTGGTGCGTACTCTCCGTCCAAGTACAAAGGTTTACTTGATAGTTCCCCTCCTCTCCGTCTCCCATTTCTACACTCTTTTCTTTCCGACCGCAAAATGACAGTCCGTGCCCCAGAGGAACAGATCGAACGCATCGTTGACGCTCTCTGTCGCGCCTTTCAAACAGGTATGTCTCTGCGGCCTTACAGCTGCCCTCTACTCATTTTTTGACAAGACGCAGTGATGAAGTCCATGACTGGCGGCGACCCCGCCACTCTCGCCCTCTTCTTCCGAATCACCATCCACAAGGCGCTCGCCACTGGCGAATGCTACGTCGCTCTCGCAGGAGACACGATATGTGGTGTTTCTGCTTGGCTGCCGCCGGGATGCGACTGGACCATTCAGTGCGTTCACTCCCGCGTTTCTCGGAGCCCATACCATGCTCACCACGATCCCATGCCCCCCACAGAGATGACGCGACGTTTGCAAGCAAGCTTAAGCGCGATCTGCAAGAATGGTATAGAGATCACGTACGTTATCGTGTATATATGAACCAGCGCGTAAGGTCCAACTCCGCGGTGCTCTCTTACAGTATTCGACAAAGTACCAGGACCTGTATCGGTCCAGCTTCCCATCGAATCCAAAGATGAGGGAACGGTCTTGGTCTTTGAAATTGCTCGCAGTCGTTCCCCAATCGAGAAGAAAAGGCGTAGGAAAGGCGTTGATGAATATCATATGCAAGAAGGTATTTGACTTTTCTTCCCGTCATGACGTCGTCTCTGATGAGTTTCCGGACGATTTCCGTCCTGTTAATAGGCCGACTCGCGAAGCGAGACAATGGTGGCAGAAGCCACCGACCCATACCTTGTATGTCTTCTTTCCAATGTCCTATCACTCCCGCCTTTTCTCTTCCTCACAATTCCACAGGTGAAATTTTTTCAGAGTGTCGGATTCAAGTATTGTGCGGTCAAGAACGTGTCATGTACATCTTCTCCTGGCTTCCCTCTGTGGTGCATGGTGAGGTATCCGCGCCTGGGGATATCGGGAGGTTGAGTAAGCAACACAGTTCAGTACGGTTTTGACTTGTGATGTCTTCCTTGACGTCGCACGCCATGATTCAGCATAACACTACTACACCAACGATAGCCGACACACCACATCTTTCGTTGCATGCGGCTCTCTCCCACACGCGTACCCCACATATCGAGTCTTACATGCCTAAGCCGCCGCAGTTACCCGTTGTTGCATCTCGTCCGACCTGATACGTTTCCATCCCTCCCTTCCCGTTCTTCTCGCCTTCGCGAGGCACACAAGGGCGACGTTGACCGTCGTCAGCGAAGTTTGTTTAAGCGAAGTTTTTCCCTCAATAGGTCGAGACTCTACATCATCTTGGACATGAGAACCTGGGACGAATGCAGGTAAAGACGATCTCCATCATCAATCGTGCGGCGATGGATGGCTGCTCGACGCGACTTGATGCGGAGCGGCAAGGAATAGCACTTGGAAGGACATTCTTTTATCGCCTCGGGTCTATGACAGAGTGCAGTGCCATTGTGGACTCGCCTATTCTTACTTATCATGTGTGTAGAGACAGTTCCATACAGCTACTGCTAGCGCTTCGAGGATTCCATTGCCTACGAGGGAACTCAGTCAACCACCGCTATGAATAGTAATCGAAGGCGGAGTCTCTAGTCGACTAGGCGGGACAAGATGAAGGTTTCTCCCCTCTTTTCTTCATGCATTAGCAATAAGTTCTCTCACCATTGAACATTGTGCCATTCTCGTGGAGCTCACTTTCCCCTCTTTGTCTCGAATCCCCATTTGCAAATTCGAAAGCCCGTGGTGGACCTTTGCCCGAGAAGTCTAAGGGACACAGATTATACTAGCAGGTACGAAAGTTTGCTATGGTTGTATACGTAGCATCCATCCTCCGTCGTGACTCCCTGCGGGACTACTGATTGACCGGAGGATTTAAGAGTCTACTTCTCATGCACTCGAAGCCAAAAGGTGAGTAGCTTGAGATAGTCGGCGGGGACAGGTACGATGTACAGACTACTAAGGTACGACCCACTCACATGCATGGACGAGGGCCTAGATGTTGTTGTATAGACGTGAATCGCAGCACGCGGAGGAGGGAAATTGGGACTCAGACGCGGAGACTCTAGAAGGGCGCGGAGGTCATGAGCTTCCCGCGCACACCTACATTTCGCTTAAGAGGGCAACGGTGATATTGATACCGTTTGTTTCGGACGAATGGGCTAGGGGCAGAATCGCTAACGCATATAGCAAAGAGACTATACCACAAGCGTAATGAGGGCTGCGTCACGCATCCTACAAAGTGTACACGTTCGACGCACCGTGTGTCATAGATGTCAAGAACCCAAGCATCGAGGCGATAAGTTTGCTATGTCATGTCGATCCTTTGCTCTATCATCTCGTCCAACCAATCCGAAAACCGACAGTACGGCTGAGAGGCCGAATTCGAAATGCATGGACATAGCCAGCTGTCAAGTTGGAGCGATAGACTTGTATCTGTAATGAAGAACAGAGGTCGAGAACGAATGGGGCGGATGTGATTGCTAACATGCTTTTAGGATTCCCCCGCTTTGGAGTCGGGGATTTGTATATTCGGCCTCTTCTTTCGGTAGCGGGTCTCGAGAAAGCCTGTGATGGAGAGTCGATCGGTCAAACTTCAGGCTACGAACCTCCAGAGTTACGTGTATGAACATAAGTGAACGGACCGAAATTGACTTTGATAGTACACGTACGGGCATTTGTCGACCAGACTTTTGGCTCTTCCTAGCCCCAAACAATGATGAAGAGACGTAACATACCTTGGTGCCCTTAATATCAGTGATCACACAGAAGTGAATGGGATGTGCATGACATCAGGTCTATGCAAGACGTGTGGGAGGTATACATTGTAGAACCGCCGTTATTGGTTCGACCGACGACGGTTGTGCATGCGACTTTGACAGGTCGGGAGATGCAGCGGGTTGTGGGGTCGCCCCATCTGATACAGAATGGGGATCTGCTGCTTCATGTTTGCAGTTTTGGTGAAGCAAGAAAAGCAAAAAGGCTTGTTGGTCCGGTAAATTTTCGACTTACCATCGCCGATGTCAAATTATCGGTCTCACCATTGCATGGAGCTCACTCCTCCTTACGCCGGGTCAGACAACTATAGACGCGTCGGCTGGTTTCCCGGCGACGCTGGAGGTATGACTTGAGCTCCCTGTAGCGGAGGCAACTCGCCGATTGCACATGAGACTTGCGAGATCATGAGTTCTTTGGCGAAGGGGTCGGTGCGAATGGAGGCGTGTCGAAGCGCAGTATTCGTCCGGTTCGGACAAGGGCACCTCTGCCGTAGCGTTCGTGACCCAAAGATAAGGGCAATGTACAGCGACTCGGGGGTGCAAGTAGAGCAACGGTGGATACATCGTATCCACCGCTTCTCATTGCGGGCATCAAGGGCTAAGAAAGGGCTGAATGCCACAGGGGGGACACACCGGGCGTTCATGCAGCGTCAAACGAGGACGCCAGCCTTCTCTGAGGCTGTAACTCGCATCAGCAGCAAGTGAAGTGGCTGAACGTCCGCTGCGTGTATACATCCGTGAATGGTAATGGCCGTCGCAAGGCGAAGATCGCGCAGGTCTGACCTCCAGCATCATTCCATCGTTTAGCGACACGATCCGGATTATACCAAAGATATAACTGTGGTCGCCATGGATGGCGAACGCGAAGACGAGAAGTCGGAGCGCAGACCTGCACAGTACAAGGTCGCTTGGGAACAGCATGGGTGTACACAATGGACCAACAAGTTCGCGGAAACAACTGGAGAAAAAAGGGCGTACTGACGTCTGCATTCGGAAAGACCCATCGGGCTAGCCCAGGGCGAGAGGGCCCGCGGGGGTGATTATTGCGAGGCTTCGTCTGGCTTCGTGCACGCACCTCGGGCTCGCCTGAGGCCCCACGATGGTCAAACCTTTTACCACTGAATGGCGAGTCTTCTTGCCACCCACGGCTGAGGAATAGCGGTGGTGGCTATAAGGGAAGGAGGGCGGCTTCCCTGGTGACCAGCCGTGGTCATTGCAGCTCAGTCAGCGCGCATTGTCGGAGGTCGCGGGGTGATGGCCGGGGGGATGCCGAGAAGCGAACATATCTGAGCCCTGGGCGGGGTTGAAAGCGGGCCAGGCAGCGGGAGGACCCCATGTTCAAGGAAACGTTGCAGATTATTTGCTATCGCCACGAGCTGATGCAGCCTGAACTGTATAGACCGGGGGCAATTGGGGGCGACATATTCGCGGCCAGAGTAGTAGTACTCTGTAGTAGGCTGCACTTTGAATCTTGCTTGGTGGCCGCGGCAGGCGAGATATCAGATGATTTCCCCGAAATCCAGGAAATGCTAGGCCTAATTGGATCATCTCCCGCAAATGGCTCGAACGGAAGACCCTCGAGATCCCCGTGTTCGGGCGTGGCCTCTGAAAATGAGCCGAAGGTAGGCAACCCCAGGGGTCGGCGGCTACCCTACGCGATGTTTATAAGTACACCTGGCGGAAGTTCGTGCCCATCCTCTGTGCCCGTATTCCAACCCCGCCGATCAGCTTCGAGCCTCCATCCTTACGTTACATGATGCCTCTCGACGCTTTCTCCCCTGCATCTCGCAGTACGCCCGATCAAGAACCCAGCGCATCGTCCGACCGTCCAGAGCGATCCCGCAACGGTGAGTGTCGCGGACGCTTCAGTGCTCTTGACCAGGTGTTGACTACGCTGTCGCCAGCAAAAGCACAGGCGCGACACCGCGCCAAACGCAAGGCCTACATCGAGCAAGTAAGATGCCCCAATGGGCCGTCTCGCTCGCTCACAGACGCTGAACCCCCGCATCATTGCAGCTGGAACAGACTGTGACCAAGCTCCAGTACGCGCTGTCTTACACCCCGGAGCAGGTCGCGGCCTTGCCACAGCCCGTGGTGAGGATTCGCGAGCTGGAGGAGGAGAATGCCATGCTCAGGCGCGAGGTCGCTGAGCTTCGCCACCAACTCGATGTGAGGAACGCGCAACTTCGCCCAGACATCTCCCGTCAAGGTCGTGCTCTCCTTGATGATCGATACTCTGATCGCTGCGACATCAAACGTCGTCGAACAATCGATCATCCTGGCGATGTATACGTTGTATGACACCCTCCTCCTCCCCCCTTCCTCTTTTTCTTCGTACCGAGTCTGACACGTGCTCTTGCAGTCTACAAACAACTCGATGCCCAGCCCCCCGCCGCCCCTCACCATCCCGCCTCCTCTCTCGCACTATCCGCGCGCAGACCGTCCCTCGACCGTGCCATACTCGGGGCACTACCAGCTGGCAGAAACCCCCTCGGACTCAAGCGCAACTTCGAGCCCTTCGACGAACACTTTCTCGGCGAGTATCCGGTCCCTTCCGCCAATTTTGCCTCGCGGCGAAATTGTGTACGAGAACCAAAGATCCTAGTGACCATCCTTTTCTTTTTTTTTTACAGCCTATCAACGAACCCTACACATTGCATCATCGGTCCTCGTCGTCATCGTCCGAAAACACTGTATTGCCCTCGTTTTCTCACTCAAGTCAGTTCACTGGACTTGTCAAGATAGAAGAAGACGCGTATTCGGTCAGTAACATCTTTATATACACCGGTGATTTACCCGCTGACGACATGGCTCACGGCATAGCAGCATAACGGCATACCTACATCGAACACCTATTACCACACCTTGCCTCCCGTCCAGGATATCAACCAGTGGCATTGACAACTTTCAAAACGCCTTGACTATACCAAACTGCGTTGGCCCGGCCCCCCTCATTATTCCCCGCGATAGAGACCGTATTGATACCGATTGACATATTTTGCTATCCGCTGTCGTTTCCCTATAGTTTGCTTTGCATCACATCCCTATCTGCTGTGACCATATAATTGTTTCTCTCCTTCTCTTCTTCACTCCCACATGTCCCCAAAATCACCCTCCACCCGCTATGTTGTATATACCACTGTTTCATGCACATGTTGTGAAATGCACAAGTCAGAAGGAGATTGCAACGGCTATCGTTCGTATGCCGTGAGCGGGGAGGGTTATGGATGCGGGGAGACCGCACGATAGTCACCGTACATAGAGCTAGACTTTTTTCTCATAGAGATCCATTACAGGATCCTCTCCCCGCCTTGCCGAAGAGTGGCTTTGATGAGAGACCTCATGGTCAGAGCTGGAGTCACTGATTGACCATACGAAGCTGTCCTCATTCACACACAAGTTGTCCTTGGTAACTTCTCCCGTTTTACCGGAGCGCACGCCGGAACACTTTCGAAAGAAGTTTCTCCCTGGCGGTCAGAGGGGCTCGAGTTTCACCCCCAAAAATGAGATAGACAACAAGCATCTTTGCGCAATGAATGACGGGTTGTTAGACACACCTCTAAAGTTTAGACACCCTTTCGGAGGAGATATAAAAGCTATTCTCGAGCAACTCTGCTTCCCAACCCAGCCAACTTTGGACACCCCCTACCCTATGACAGGAGTCATGGACTGGCAAATGAAAGGGAACCTCGTTTACGTCTAACAAGTCATTGGCTTATCACCGTGTATGACCAAGAACCCTGAGGTTCTTGCACTACGCTTCATGTCTGAAGACCCTGTAGCATGTGCATGTGCTATGCACTACGCATCAATACAAAAATCAATTCAATACCTTCAAGGTCCCTGTGAGAGACACTTTTGCAGCCTATCCCTGAATAGACCAGGGGGCTTGATAGGTATACAGAGGATGATAAAGCAGAGTGCAGTACAGCGGTCACCGGTGCCGCGTCAATCCAACGGGAATCAGCGATATTTAGAGGCGGAGAGGTTGGTCGCCCAGTATATTTGAGAGACCTGTCGTTCCTGAGACCTGGGTCTGCTAGATATGTCCCGAATGGCCTCTCGGATCCTGACGGTGACTTGCCCGCGAGGGGGCATTCTTGCTACCGAGGGTCGGTGCATAATCGCATAGTTCTGGTGGTGTGCGAAACATGAGCGTCGAACGGGCCACGGGCTTGCGAGGGTCCAGAATCAAGGAGCTAGCGATATTGCATCGAGTTGTGTATCCGTCCCTGCAACCTTGATACAGTGTGCGGAGTAACATATACGCCAGAAGTCGATACAAATAGAGTAGAAGAAGCATCCCTGCGAATGGTCGTTTTCAAATAACCACTTAGCGCGTTTCGCAGAGCATGCTTCCCTGCTCAAGGTTCATGAAAAATATCGCGAGTGGAGGGCGCAACAGTGGGTGCGGTGTTTTTTCTCTGGATGCATATGGCAGCTGGGAGGTCGGCGCAAGATGCTATGTGAGACAAAATATCTTGGCCGCGGTAAAATTCTTGTTTCAACTTCCCCAGTCGAAGGGACTCGCGCCAGACAAATGGAGCAATTGCAACCCGAGCATTCGCAACCAACTGTCGCCAGAGGAGCGAACCCCAGAAGGGACTCACAGGGCACTTTTTTGATTTCGCTGCGGATGCTGCTTTTGTTACAAATGTCCCTGGCGCGCAGCCAAGGTTCATATCGCTTGGCATTCGTGGATTCTTGAGAATGTGCAGGCAAGCCGGGCAGTCAGTCTCAAGACCAGGAGCGGCCTGCAGAGAATGAATATGTCTATCAAAAGGTTTCACAACAGTCAGTGCACTAGAGATGGCCTCGCGTACGGTGAAACCATGAGGTCAATCGCGAATGATGCTCGTATGATGTAACCTGTAGACTCTCTTCTCAACAGCGGTCTGGATTCTACACTTACAAAGAATGAAGCGACCGACGAGGTGGGTGTACTCACCGCACACTTGAGGTGATGTCCGACCTGTTGAAACCTGCAGGACTGGGCGTGTGCGATGAGATGACGCGGTTCTTCGAACTGACACCGACAATGCGCGTCAGGTAACACGGTCATGTGATATATTTTCACGTGACAAACGCGATCGACCGTTATTGTTCTGCATTGGGACGAAGCCTCTGGCCGATCAAGGTCAAAGAGGCCAAAGCGTTGTTGAAGGCAGCCTTGAGCCACACAAGGATGGCTTGCACTCATACCACAACACCAGAACTGCACGCTACTTACCTCCACCCTCAACGATAACTTCAGCTGCAGAAGAAATGCCGAAGACAACGAATGATGCGAGTGGGTCATCGAAGGTAGTCGAAGCTGTGTACAACACGCCCAGCCGCAGCGGAAGAACTATGGAGCGCTTAAACGCGGCCAGACGAGCATCGCGCTCGTCGTCGATGAACTTGTATGGAATCCCAAAGGAGGCTTACATCAAGTATTGGGTTCCTGCCAGTAGGCCGAATAAATCAAGGATTGTACCAGAACCCGAGGAAGAAACGGCCAAACCGCCCACACCTCCTGTCTCGCGTCCAAAACCCTTATGGAAGAAAGTCGTAGACGATGGAACACTTCTCATCGCCAATACGGCGAATTTCAAGAGTAGGCGGTTCTCTGATATGTGAATTCGCGTATGGTGATTGATAATTGAATGGAATCTGTGACAGCGCTGGCGGAGCTTCCATTCAGACGGACCATGCTGGACGCAGAGGCTCTCTTGTATGGGCTTGATTCGGAAGAGGGAAAGTATCACGCTTGGCTTGCGGTACGCAGCGCGATGGGGTTGAGGTGAGTACTCAGTAGACCCTGCAGGCACAGCAAAGGGTGTAAATCTCACTGTTGAATTTCAACGAAGTCGATATCACGATAAACCGGAGATACTGGCGCAAACGGCAGTGAACGAATATGTACGTGCTCGCTGCGCATGCTACTATGTCTCAAGGTCTCATCATACTGTAGAAAATGTACACGGGGATAGCGCTGTTGGACGCTATCGAAGGACAGCATATAACCTATGTTGAACTCAATGTGTCCCACAACTTCAAGAAGATCTTGACAATCGCACGAAGGATAATGTCCAAGTTCGAGAATAAGGGTATACGGCGGGACGATGTCATTATATCGGTGCGTCACTGTCTCCGGCTCCAATGTCACCGAAATTGGGCCCTGTCGCAAGAAAATCAAACTGTAACACTAACTCGCAATGGATAAAAGATCCCTGCAACAGAGTCCGGCATCCGCGCCGTACAGGACCTCAGCAAAGAAGGAATTCTAACTAACCTGACCCATGTTGTGAACCTTGTGCATGCGGCAATCTGTGCCGAGGCGGGAGCAACGATGATCACATTCAATTGTGAAGAGGTGAATTGTTGAATTCCGCTCACCTAATGATCGATTTAGCTGATGTGCTTGTTACAGACTATGACTGTGCACAAGGATATTTACAAGATCCAAATGAATCGCATGCACCCAAGAGATCATCCCTATATCCAGGAGATCCAGGCTACAATTGAGTTCTTCAAGCGGAATAGCATCAATTGCCGCGTTGCAGTGCATGAACTTCTAGGGGTTAGTCCCTGAGTCTTCATTCTCCTTCAAACCTTTTGACATGTTAAACCCTAGTCGCCTGTGATTGAACGATTAAAGGGAGTGTCAGGCTTGGCGCTGAGAGATAGCGATGTCAAGGATATACAGGAGCGCGAGGCCTCATTCTTCGGGGTTGGGTCAAACTCTCTCCCTGCAGTTCGTGCGAGGGAAACAACATGGCCAACCAATCACCTCGCATCTGTTTCCACGACAGATACTTACCTGCAAGCCTTGTCCCCTGCAGATCTCAAAATACACTACCGCAGTGTCAAGGCAGCCTGCGATCGCTGGCGCATAGCAACGCAAGCTATGGCAGATATCTTCAAGGCAAAGATCAAGTACGAGCTCCGTGTCTTGTCCAACCCAATCGACCTCGTGAAGGGATATTGGGTTAATGTCATGAATTGGAACATGATCTCGCAATTGCAGGCGGAAAAGTGGTGGACACAAACGGCGGTGGACGGGGCAGAGCCTGAGTGGGAGCTGTTTGAACACATTGGATTCCGTATGACGACGTTAACGTGGGGGTTGCCAACACCCTTTGCGAGACCGCCGGTGGAAGGGGACGAGGATTTCCCGAAACCTGCGAAGAGACGACCCCTCCGTATCCCAGCCTTCAGCGTCGAAACCGATGAGGATACGCAGGATGCCCGTGTGGCCATCAGAGGAGATGCGAGGAGCAAGGAGAAGGGCCCTTCTGACAAAGAAGCACTTGACACCACGGGCGGCGCGAAGCGTTCGATGGTCCACCCCACCCGAGCTGATGAGGCGAAACCCCAGAGTGTGAACAAAGGGAAGAAAGAAGTTGACCCTTCGGACGAAGTCTTCTGAACGTTTCTGTTCGTATGTTCTATTAATCGTATCATTGGTGTACTATAGCTATTGTCAGTTCTCGGACATCTGTTGACAGATATAAACATAGCGCTCGACTCACATGATATGGCCATGAAAAAAAGCCTGATAAGCTGGATGGTCTTACAATAGCTTGAATAGGCGTAGAAGAACACCGAGCCCAGATGTGCCGGCACACAGCGCGAGTGCATGGAATATCAGCGCTCAGAGCGTATAGAACATTGTCGGATCAGTGCGGTGGCAAGGCGGGTTAACGGGGGGTTTAAAATGCCATGGACTGTCATCGCGCCGCAGGGCTTGATTAAGCATGACAACCCTGCATGTCTGTGTGCGACGCGCATATTGCGGGAAGGGCGGACCACGAGTCGGCGGGTTTGGGGTGGTCTCAAGTGTTGAGTTCACGAGAATTCTCGGGGATGGAGGCACGGCTACAGAAAGCCTAAAATAATCCACTTTCGTGAGAAATACTCCACAACTCCACAGCTCACCGTCATACGAGCAAATCTTTATGTAGCGAAGCATTCGGTAGCACAAAGTTAGGTATGCTTGAAGGAAAGTCTTGATGACATACAGCGTCCTCCCGTGCAGAATCGGATGTCCAGTCAGCAGTGAGCTCGAACGGTAATTGCGACTTGAATGATGCGAAGAGACTCCGCATATCTGGAAGTCAGTATACAGAATATCGGTACATGGATCTAGTGAGAACACCAGCGTTGAGGGTGCGGCTTTGACAGCGAATGGCTGCGCCCATGGTCATCGGTGACTATCGGGGACGGAATTCGGATATTAGTCTCATAAGGTTCAACTTTACCGACGTCTAGTCGGTACTGAGTGCTCGTCGGCAGGATGGATTCACCTGTCACAGCGACTGTTAGTGAACAGGAAATTTCCCACTGGATAGCGGCCAGCGGCCGGTATTTCATCCCCTGAAGCGGGTCTGTATCACGACAGTGTGCTTACTGGGCGCAGAAACCTGATCCACACGCTGTCTTGATATGATGACTCGGGCGGACGAAAAGAGTAGGACATGGTTGCGTCGTAAGGCGTGAACTGAGCAAGCAACTTGAAGTAAGAACGGTTGATGGCATAGATGTGGACCCACAAGCACGGGCGTCTACAGCTATTTGGATCGGCATGATGCACCAACCATCAGCTCTGCTCACCATTCTTTCGTTGAATGTAATCTATTGCATACTACCCAAACATGTCTGCATCGAAAGCAAACAGACTCTCGCCGACAGCGCAGCTACCCACCGATGCACTCGATGGACCCCCACCTCCATTCTTTCCTTTCGCGAGATACACGTCCGTTGTAGGCGTACATACGAGTCTGCTCACCTTCACCGCTCTGATCCTCCCAAAGACATCCCTCTCCTCCCTCATACACTCTGCGTCGGTGTCTGAAGACTTGACACCGAGGGGACGCCTCGAAGCAATAACGAAGAACCCACTTCGGACAGTCGCGTGGATTTGTGTCGGGACATTCATGTTGCAGGCTTGGTGGAGTACGTACACACGGAAATGGCTACTAGAGAGCAGGGAGAGCCTCAAATCCGACGCGGGTACTTCAAATGTGGACAATGCCACGGAGAAGAAGCTTCAGAGGCAGAAATGGAACGATGATAGAGACAAACTCCTGGTTCGTTCTCTAGCCTACCATAGTATCGTCCATGACTGAATCGATTCTCTGTCAACCAGGCTTTAGCAAAGGCGTGCATATTTACGCTTGCCACTTCCCTCGTGTACTCCTTCGTTATCATCCTATTCGGCGCGCCTCTAAATAGGTATGCTTCACGAAGACTAGTCCAACTCAACGGCTGACCTGGCCCTGGGGTCGATGCACTTTTAGTCACTACTTACACACACTCCTTCTGAGTCTCATCCTCGCTCTCCTGACCGTCTTCTCACCGGCCTACACCTTGGGCGCACCCACATTGTATTCGAATACCGAGTCCTTCGTGAGGAGGCTAACCTGGATACGCATCTTTGCAGAGCTCTCGTAAGCCCAACTATATTAAGCGATCCGTCGAACTCAAAACACATGCTCCCATGCTGTTGTTAGACCCCGTTCACCCATTGAACGAGCAATCCTCTATTCATCGGTCGGTGCCGTCCTTGGATGTTGGGTGGGAGCGATTCCTATCGGGCTCGACTGGGAACGTCCCTGGCAGGTCAGTAAATCCAATCTGACATGCGATATTCTAACTCGGTTCCGACTTAACACCACTCACGCTTGGCGAACAATCAGGCTTGGCCCTTGACCCCAACGTATGGCGCCATCGCGGGATACGTCCTGGGATCTTTGTGGGCTGTCTCTGTCAACGGTCTTCGGCATATTTACGAAACCCAAGTGAGAGAAGACCGCGAGGCTGCCGCGCGGGAAAACGCGAAGACGCAGACCAAGGCCAAGAAATCGTCGTCAAAGACGAAGACGGCATGAAGACATCTGTTCATTCTTGCAGGCACATCTCTTTCGCTCTATTGATATCTTTACGCAGCAACGCACTCGTATAACTACAACATCTCTATTCTACATCTTGCGACTTTCCTCTAGTAAGTATATTCTTCTACGTTGGCCATCTCGACCGCTACCTTCTCAACTTCCGGCGAATTATGATTGAAGAATGCGGAAGTCCCCCAAGGACTTTGTTACAAAGTCCGGGACGACAGGCGACGCATCTGGTCCTGTTATCTGCGATTCCTGGGTGATGCCTGAACATGCGGCGGTGCGTCAACGTCGTTTCGATGTCGTTCAATTTGGCATGAACGAATATTCGCGGTCGTGCGTACATACCTGTGAGTACCAGAAGAGTAGACAAGCCGCCGTTCTTGCCAAACTGGATATCAGTGTTCAGTCTGTCACCGACCATGATCGTCCGTTTAGGATCAAAGTCATGCCTAACATTCGCCCCGATTACAAAGTCGTTGATTAGCAAGGGGCAAGGCGCGACGAATGTTTTCACTCACTTGGCTTTGATGCATTCCAGCATGACCCCTGCAGGTTTACCGATAGCCACGGGGTCCTTCCCATACGCATACCGTAATGGCGCACTTATACTTCCAGCACCAGGCAACAAGCCGTCGGCTGTGGGGTAAGTGCTATCTTCGTTTGTAGCCAAGAACTTTGCGCCGCGCAGTAGGTACTGGAAGGCCTTTGAGAGCTTGGTATAGTTGATGTTGGTATCGAGCCCGCAGAGGACTGCATCGACAGATGGGTCTGGTGTCCAGTCCGCCAGTGTGAAGTTACCGAGGGTGTTATCCGCTGGGTCCTATTTGCGATGTGTCGATTTATGGTATGCAAAGGTGAAGATCGGGATGTGAGACATACCGTTCCTCCGAGGAATGAGATTCCTTCCTCCGTTAATTCTTCCTCGATTCCCTTCTCCCCGATCACGTACACCTTCTTGTCTTTCGGCAACTTTAGCACGGATGAGATGTACACAGCTGCAGCGAATGCTGATCCGTAGATCTCGTCCTGCCGAATGTAAATCAACTCAGCATTGATGAATGGTGTTGTGTTATGGCATGTCGCCAGAACGTCTGGACAAGCCCAGGCGTTCCGGTAGTGCGAATAGAGGAGGAGAGGGATCGCGGAACTTACAACGTGGGCTTGAACACCGAGCTTATCAAACTTGGTCTTGTAACTCTTCCTCGACTTTGTCGCGTTGTTCGTCACGAACATGACAGACTTCTCTTGACACCATCACAAACCGAGAGCAGACGAGGAAATTCGTACGATCAGTTCTCCCTCTATCAGTATCTCAAGAAGCTTGTAGAATCTACTCACTGCGACTTCGCAAGAGCTCTAATACCTCGAGGACACCATCGACCAGCTTGTCGCCGTTCCAGAGGACACCATCACAGTCGAACAGCCAGGTATCGTACAGATCGAGCAGTTTCTCGTAGTCTTCTTTTACTTGGAGTCGGGAAGCCATCTTTGGTGTGGGGGATAAATCTAGTCTAGTGTCTATGGGGACTGTGTGGTATTCGAGGGAGGGGAGGAAGGATAGTGACCGTACGAGTCGAGTCTGGAGGGTTAGCGATCGCAAAACGCTTTCCTCGAATAGTTTTCTGAGATAGGCAGGTGAGTAAGATCGCCTGAGTACGTATCTTTGTGCCCACTTTGTAGGTGACCTTGAAGTACCACACAAGACGACAGCAGCAGCTGACAGGAAAATAGGTAACAGTCCATTGCAACGTCGTGAAAAAATACAGAAGTGGAAAGCGCATGAAAGACAAGTACGAACGAACTATGTACTTTGCACATATCTCAAACTCTCAAACACATCTCCGGAAGTGCTAAGGAGTCCATGAAAAATACTACTTACTAGCAACGTATCCAGCCGCCACTTCTTCACTATACAATACGCCGACCAAACGGCAATTCAAGGCAATCTGCAACCCATCGTACACTAATCATGCTTATAGGCCACCTCCCCCCACAACGTTCGATCCTGTGAGACTCTCAAACGAAGGAATCCCTGCTCTCCGCAGGGCCACGCGCATGATTGTTCTTACTTTGGCCCTCGAAATCCGCAAATGGATCATCCTTTATATCCTTATCCTTACCGTCCCCAGGAACGCCATCACCCACATACGCTGGCGGTTTCCCATTCGCGTCGTAGGGAGGTACGAAGGTGTTTACGGACTCGGCGTTGTTGTAGTTCATGTAAGGGGGTTGGTAGTACGGTTGGTATGAGGGACCTTGGCCAGGGTATGGTTGGGACTGGGCCCATTGCTGCGAGGGAGGGATGCGCTCTTGGGTGCGCCCGGCGGTGGGGTTGAGGAGCTGACGGTAGTAGGTGAAGGTGAGGAGTGCGAAGAAGCCGGCCAAGACTAAAAAGTGATGTATAGGTCAGTTGGATGGAATAATTGCATGATGAATCTCAGCGTACCGATCTCGAAGAGAAGAGAGATGATCTCATTGACAGAATCATGATTCCAAGCATTTTTGCAGACTGTCAGAGAACAAGTATTGAGTTATACTCAAGTACAGAAGATAAAGGGGTACATACACTGCTCGGCTTCATCCGCGTCGAGATGATCACGCACGGTAGGCCCCCAGATACCAAATCGCTAGAAAAAATCTCAGGGTTCAGTGCGGACCATTCTACAAGACAGCAGTACTGATTGTTACGCACGAAGACCAAATCAGAGCCAGTTGATACATCTGTACATTCCTTGATCAAGTTGCTCTGCACGGGTAAACGAGTAAGGATCGCTAGATCTGAATGGCTGTTTCACGGGAGAACTGACCTTGAGGACAAAGTGCGTGATGGTACGAATGAAACCAGCTACTACGATCAGGAGGGAGCTGAAAGCATTGGCGAACGAGTAGATCCGGACAAGTTGCAGGTTTTGCTAGTTATTTTTCATGGGGAGATAAGGACCGGAAACTGAATAATAAGAACGAAAATGTGCTAACCAATGAGGCGGCGGTGATACCGAAAGCTTCGATGGCGGTATTGGTGATGTATAGGGATCCAAGTACAATTGCGAACGTCGCAAGCTTAGGCTGGCCATCTATGCGGGAAACCCGGTAGGGTGAGGATCCGTGTACGATTGACGGTGTAGTATGCATGCGTACGATCTTTGTCGAAGTTGATGTCGCGGAACAGATCAACCTATGTCCAGGGACTGTTCAATATATCTTCTCCATAACGATGAATATCAATACATACAGCCCTGAAGGTGCGTCGATATCAGTATCACCATGGACTGGAATAGTATAGACGAAGGATCTCACCATACGAGTGTCCAGATTCCACTGAACAATGCGACTACAGCGTGTGGCGTGAGCGAACGTTCCTCGTGTCTCCCTCGAGCTCATGGATTGAACAGGCACTCACGGACAATGATCATAGGCCGCAGGTTCGAATTGTAGAGCCTGCCTACGGCGCTGGACCGAGCCGTACGTTCTAAACATCATAGAGTCCAGTGTAAGTATAGACCAAGATGAGACTGAATCCCAGGGAATTGCTCGATCATAGAGGATTCTCTTGGCACGAGCCACCCATTGGGACAAAAGCGGTCGTAACTAACCTGTAATCGGTGGCGGTCTCGAAGACATTCTTGAAGTTCGAAGCAGCAGAAGTAGTCTACACTAGGCAGATGAGATGAAAGTGGAAGAAGAAAGAGATACGAGAGCGCTAGGACGAAGAATGAAAGGGAAGTGTCCAGCACGAATTGGACCGAAAGGGACGAAATGGAAGGCTGTGAGAAAAGGCTTGGGGTCGTCTGCGCATTATAATATGAGACAATAATACCATGACACATGGCGTCTATGACGCATAATTAGACCTCCTGGTAACCGAGGGCTCTGCTCCTTCGTGAGATTGTCGACCATCGTCACCAGGCTGTATGTAAACCTCCACGGTCTCGCGGCCATGCATCACACCATGTACAACTCGCGACGTCGCGGCCCAAGATACACGAAATGCAGTAACTATATACAAGCAAGCCGCGCACCCTTCTCGGGATGTCCGGCCAATGCTGTCCTCAGACACCTCCCTACATCTTCGGTGGCCGACGGCCCTGGCAGATTTAATTGGACACTGCAGATGACAAGGTCTCCTAACGATTGTCCGCAGTTCCCGGCATAGCCTCGCCGGACATTACCGCCACCGCATGGGGGTCGTCTGTTCGAGTCAAGCCTTCAAGCTTTAGGTAGGCCAAAGTTAGAGAGGTAGCGTTCAAAATTAGGGATTTCTGCAACCATGGGTAAATCAAGGCTGGCCATAGGCAGCCTCGGTTTGAGGGCCTCATAACTGATAGGCCATTGCCCCGTCTCCCGGAAGGCTGACTGGATGAGAGGAATGGTGAAGGTCTCCAGGTAAGGTTCCGCGATGACTCGAAGGAACGCTGCCTTGTCGACCCTCTTCCCAGTCTGTCTCTCGTACTGATCGCGGGCTTTATGGTATCGCGCTCTGAACTGTGCTATGCAGCGATAGTCCAGAGGATCGATGAGATGACTGGTGCGTAAAGCATAGGTTATGATGTCCGCGTGATGTTTTATGCCGTGGTTAATGAGCTCTAGGCTGAATAGGGGGATGTGGTTGTGAATTGTGAGCTGTCGGTATTCACCTTCCTCGTCCCCACTCGGACGAGTTCTCAATTCAAACTCTTTGAACCATTCGAGCATCATGGCTTTGTTCGGAAAACCGGATTTCGAGATTGCGATACTACAATATGTCAGTGTCAGTGTCGATGAATATTGAAGGCAGAATGATGTACCATACTTGGCGTGAAGTGGATTATCCCAGCCTTTCACATCCAAGGGAGTATTGGTGTTTCGGAAGACCACCAAAGGAGGCATCGAACAAGACCGCGAATTCGCGTCTGCCGGAGGTCGAGCGACTCAACGGCAAGGTGACAAAGTCCATGCAATGCCGATGTCTGGATTTGATACCATGTCGGACCGTCTCCCTCTCATTGAGAAGCTTGAACCAATTGTCAATTGTCTCGTGCTTCGGTGCGCGGTCTATTTCTCGGAGGAGCTTGTCATAGCGGCGGAGGAATGCCTCTATCCACACCTTCGATGGCCGCGGGGGGTCCTCTCCTGGAGCTGCCCGGTGGTCCAGTAAGGCCTTCAAGCGACTATATATGTTCTTGTAGGTCGGTGAGGTGCGGTGGAGGATCAAGCAGTAGAGAAATACTCTCTCTATTCTGGGGCTCAATCCGCCCCTCGGGGCGTCGTCCTCGTTTTTCATCTGTTGACCTCTTCGCCGAGGCATTGATTATGAAAGGGTAACAAGTGTCAGACGAAGGATTCCCGATACTGCCTGAGAGATGTCCCAATAAATATGGTTGTATGAGCGTACGTTCAGTCATTCTATAGGTATCATCTCTACGCACAATTACGAAAGACTAGAAACTAGTCCTCGCCAATATAGTGCACCATAGATGCTCCGAGTCAGTGCGATCTGAGAGCCTGAAGGCTCAGTTTCAGCTAGAAACCTGTGTCGCTACCTTCACCGAAGGCGTCGAATGAAGTCGGCAGCACTACGCAAAGGCACTGAGGTGATTGTAGATATCCTTCTGCGAAACAGCAGCAGCGAAAGGAAGCGCAAGATGACGCGCTCCTTGACGCAATTCTCTACCTCGCCAGAGAAGTGACCACGTGATCGTCGATCAGGCGTTTCGCAAAATTCACGCCGAAAGCGTTCCCAAGTATCGTTCCGTGAGTTGAAGGACCGTTTACTGGTAGGTCGAAGGTCTCCTGCCACAACACCAGCATCTGTATATCAACATTTAGCCATGTCGACGCCTACGGACGAGCTACAAGCATCTCTAGAGAGGCACAATGCGATATTCGAGGCTTTGCTCAATTTGATACCCGCAAAGTATTATCTGGTGCAGGAGCTTTCTGAAGAGCAGGTGTGTATCCCAAGCGTGCCTTCGTGAACTTCATGTGGTGGAATTGAACGTCGCCTTTTGGTGTCATGTGTAGGCTGCCTCGAAGTACCAAAAACATAGCAAGAAGCAGAAAGCACCGAAACAAGCTATCAAGGAGGCGTCCAAAAAGGCCAAACGGGAAAAGGTGCAGTCTCCACACTGCTCGCATTACATACGCCATAACTTAGTTACCACCATGGTATGTAGCTCGACCCAGCCAATAACAAAACCATTCTCCAACTTCAGCAAGAATCCGCCCTCGAGCACGACCCATCCTCCGGTCCCAAGTCCAAGAGTCAAAAAGCCAAAGGCAAGCGGAAAGCATCCGAAGACGATAGCGATGATGATGGTGGGATGGATGTCGACGTTTCCTTCGACGAAGGGGGAGACTCTGCAGGCTCGGGAGACGAGGATGCCGAGATGAAAGATACCGATGCCACCAGCGCGGACCCGGAGACGTTCGTACCTATGGCTAAACCTGGAGGGATCGAAGAGCTTAGGGAGAGGCTTCATGCTCGTATGGCTGCTCTACGCAGAGGTGGGCCTAGAAATGGGAACGGTGCTGATGGGAATGGTGGAGGTGAAGCGGGGAGTAGAGACGAGTTGATTGAAGAGAGAAGGAGGCAGAGGGCTGCGTTGAGGGAGAAGAGGAGGGCGGAGACGAGGGAAAAGATTCGGAGGGAGGCAGAGGCGAAGGGGAAGAAGGGCAAGGAGAGGGAGAACCAGAGGGATAAAGGTCCTTCGACTAAGGTGCGTCTCGCTACTATGTTTTTATTCGAGTATCGTTTTCATTGACATATGGTGTATGTAGCAACAACTCCTTGTTCCCGATCAACCCACTTCCAAACAACCCGGCCAAACCACCATCGCATTCTCGAAAGTCACCACCGGCCCATCAACATCCACAGCATCCTCATCCGTCGCACACAAAAAGCATCTCAAGACATCCTCCAATCCCACTCAAGCTCTCGCACAACTCGCTGCTCGTAAGGAGAAACTGGCACAGTTGCCGGAGGAGAAGAGGAAGGAGAAGGAGGAGAGAGAGAAGTGGGAAAAGGCTGAGGCGAGGATGGAGGGTGTGAAGGTGCATGATGATGAGGCGAGGTTGAAGAAGGCGGCCAAGAGAAAGGAGAAGATAAAGATGAAGAGCAAGAAGCAATGGTGCGTCTTTCCGCTTTCCCCTTGCTTTCGAGCTGATAATATGGGATCTTGTAGGGAGGAGAGGAAGGAGCAAGTGGCGACTTCGATGGCCGCGAAACAAAAGAAACGAGCGGACAATATCGCCGCAAGGAACGAACGACGGAACGAGAAGAAGAAAGGGGTCAAGTCCAAAGCGAGACCTGGCTTCGAAGGAAAGTCTTTTGGTGGCAAAGGCAAAGCGAAGGGGAAAGCCCCTGCTGGCAAGAAGTAGTCACTCAAGTCGCTCGTTGGCCTTTCCGCATATATGTCGGTTCCTTTTGCTATATCCATTGCTCCTGTCTTTTCTTGCTTCTGAAGTTGAGATTGCGAAAGGTTGCGTGTACATGAGAGCGAACGTGAACAAAGGTAAGTGACGGAGCTTCAAGCTGAGGGAGGGTATCGAATCCACCGCACCAACGAAAAAAATGGGATTAACTGCGAAAAGGTATGTAAAGGGTAGTGATAAATACAATAGACAATGTGTGCATTTTGCGTTCAACCGCCTGAATAACGACAACCTCGACAACCCAACGAAAACGACTGAGTAGGAGTAAAGACAGAAAAGTAATAAAGCACAAACGAAAGTGAAGGCGGAAATGAGTTGGGAAGGATGGATATCTAGTGACTATGCCCGTGTGCGCTGTGAGAATGAGAATGCGAGTGAGAGTGGGTATGAGCGTGGTGTGCGTGAACTGCACCATGACTATGTGCATCCTCGTTAGGCCCATGACTATGCCCATGCCCTTTGTGATCATCCTCATCTTCTCCACATTCCTCACCATGTGTATGCCCATGCCCATGGGAGTGGCCATGGGAGTGACTATGCTCCAACGAACTCTTCTTCTCCTCCCTCCCAGCAATGACGAACCCAACGCTAACATGAGCCTCACACTCCCCTCCATCGCCCTCACCCATACCCAACCTCAACGCGTTCGCACATTTGTCCCGAGCCCATCTTGTGATTTCCAGAATCTCTCTGTCTGTAATCTCATCCCCGCTTTGATTCTTCCGGTCACGGTCAAGGTATGTATCAGAGTGTAGGTGGGAATGGGAGAGGTCCCTCTCGCCATCAACTTTCTCGTCGTCTCCGAGTCGAAGTTTGAATGTGACGACAAGCCTCTGTGCGGGACCTAACGCTTTCGGGTGTCGAGCGCCATATCCCGATGGTCGGATGAGCGGAGGAGTGAGTTGCCAGATATGAGGTTCGAGTACTGCAGAGACTTTTGGGTGTCTCTCGATCTAAAGTAATGATCCACAATGAGTTTCTTGTCTTATTTCCCATTATACAGGCTAGAGATTGAGTCGGAAATGGGAAACGTACCTCACGGATTACCCGAGCAAACGCCTCCATCCTTCCGCCTGGGAGACCTCGCGAAGGCGCAGTTTGGAGTAGGACAGAACCGAGAGCGACCGCCGCGGGATAGGCAAGTTGGAATGTAACGACTGTCTGGATGGCTGCTAGGGCGAGGTCAAAGTCTCGATGGCGGTGTCTACATCCAAGCAATGGACCTTTGTTAGTTCTTCATCTTGCGAGAGGGCAGAGTGATGAGAATAAAGAAAGGAACGTACGGAGGCAAGAACACATGTACCATCATGATAGCGGCACAGAACAATACAGGTGAAAGAGTATATGGGTTCGAGAGGAGGTTGGCTAGGTAGGAAGGGTACTGTGGAGATCTGTAGCGGTAGCGAGCGGGTAAGAGGACATGGATGGGTGGAATGTGGTTATTTGCAACTGAAGAACGGATGTTGTTTGTATTAGCGGACGGACAGTGGAGAGAGGAGAAGAAAGACGAATGAGACGTACTGCTGACAAACTTTGCGTGGTTGTCGAACCCGATGGCGCTGACGAGCAAGGATATAAGGGTAACGAAGAGGAGGTATGGCGGGAACTCGATTCTACATGATAGACTTCGTTAGATGCGTAGGAGTGAACCAAGAATAGTCACGAACCCAAAGACGTCAGAGACTTCATCACCGTTATGATGATGATGTCCCTCTCCACTGGAAAGCAACAAATGCTCAACCGTCTCCTTGCACACATACACAGACGTGAACACGAGGAATATCGACTGAGCATAAATCAACAACGTCTCCAACCGTGCATTCCTACATCGAATAGTCAGCCAAGAATCACATGAACGGCGAGAAGAGCAAACGCGCACCCAAAGGGCCTCTTGAGCGGATCCTTCATGTGCGGCTTCGCCAGCCAACTCGGTATAACCTTCCTCAGCGCAACCCCAAACGAATCAAAGACGACCCAGTAACCTAATCCCGTACACGCCAACGAACCAATATGTTGTCCGGAAACCCACAAAGCGGCTCCGAGAGAAAACTGCAACACCGTCATAGCTAACGCGATGGGACTGATGTCTGGGTCAGCGCGGATGGTACCTATAGGGTCTTGTGAGTGTAAGTGTATAGGGTGGGACTCGGGCGAGATGGGTCGGGGATCAGGGTTGGAACTCGACGCGTCGGAGTCTACGCCTGGGCTTTTGGGGAACTGTGAGCCAGGATTCCATGGGCTTACTGGCGTGGGCGTCGGGTTCGTCACGAGCTCTTCACCTGGTTCCAGGAACGAGAAGAAGTTGTGCGATAACGAATGTTTATGGTGATGTCCTCGTCTCGACCGCCTCGAAGTCCCTCCTTCGCCCGGCGGAGATTGTCCGTCATCTGCTTCTGAATCAACAGGACGCGAACCGAACCTAAAGCCTTCTCGGAAAGTCCGTTGTCCAGCTGCGGGAGAAGACATGGCGGGGATGAGAACGCCGAGGTCTTCAGAGTTAGAGGGTGGAAAGTCGACTTCCTGAGCGCCGTCTTCTGCGATAGAGGTGGAAGGCAGGGAACCAGGTTTGGGGAAGAAGATGGAGAGGTTCCGAGAGTGTAATCGGGAATGTCGACGAGGGTTACTGGACGTGGACGAACTGGAAGTCGAAGGTGTTATGCCATTGGACGCAGAGTATGATGGAACGCGCTTGTGGCCGCCAACATGCAAGTCCGACTCAGTCGAAGACCCAGGAAAGCGATACATGGTTGGCGAAACGGGTTTAGAGGGAAAGGGAGAGGAACTCGAGGAGGGGAAAGAGGACGACAGAGGAGACGGAGTGGCTGGTGTAAATGGGCCAGATACGGAACGAGTTCTTGAATGAGAGGATGTATGAGAGGGCAATGAGAGGGACTGTCGCATGGCAGGTGCCTGATGCTGATAACGGCCGGCTGGTGGTTGCAAGTGGGAGCCAGAGTATGCTGGAGACCGAGGGGGTATCGAGAAGCTAGTACGGTATGGGCCAGCAGAGGGAGGATGAGAGTGAGATGGTGGCAAGTGTTCTGGTGGAATAGAGGGCGTTGAATTGACACGAGAGCGAGTCGGATGAGTACCTTCAGGCATAGCATCACCATTCAACCCAAAGCCATTGGAACCATGTCCATTCAGGCCAGACTCGATAGCAGACATCAGGCTGCTGTCGGGTGCGCTCGACGAAGCCACGAAGGTGTAAACCTCCTGCGCAGGTACAGACTGTTCAGGAGCATCTCCAGATGTTACCACCAGATTGTCATCTTCGTCCTTGCTCGACTTGCGCCGATGCATACGGGAGCTGCCATCGTTCACGTTGATAGCGATGGGGCCGTTTGCTGCTTGCATTGCTGGAGGTCTCTACGCTAGAATGTAGCCGGCACTGACATGCGGGATCCCTTGCAAGCTAGAATGAGCGGCGTCAACTGAACGAGCGGAAGGAAAGCAGAGGGATGCTATCAAGCTGCACGAAGACTTGGGCCAGGACATTCAACACCTCCGCGAGTACTACCCCGGTGGAGGAGCCAAAATACCTTACAGATTATATGCATAAAACAAATAAACATGACATGGCCGGCTAGCTCAGTTGGTTAGAGCGTGGTGCTAATATCACGTGACATGTTACGCCAAGGTCGTCGGTTCGATCCCGGCGCTGGCCAATCCTTTCTTTCCCCTCCGTTTTTGGTTCCTGCATCCCCATGCATGCTCACAATAGGTAGGAGGGAGACACACAAATCCCTTTTTCCGTTAAGCTACGACGAGACCGTTCCGACGAGGAGAGAGCTTATGATACTTTATAAAACATAAAGAAAGAGAAAACAATACTTGATGCGCTATAATATACTGTGACTATAAAAAACGACGACCAAACAAACCAGACCAGCAGGGGAGAGGGGTAAAGGGAAGTGGCGGACCCCTGTTATTCTATCAAAGTCCACACGGTATGCTACGGTATGAAGGGAGTGCTTTTGACCTCGGAAGGAGCGTATGACTCGATAACCCTAATGCGGCGACGAGCGAACCTCTATGGTGTACGAACGATGAGCTATGGGTTATGACAAGCGGCGAGTGGGCTTCGTGAGTTCATGTCCGTGAAGCAGAAAATCCAGCGATGGGAGTAATACATATGATATCAAAGAGCTCGTAGGACTACGAAGCGAAGATCCCGATGAGTTTGAAGGGCGGGACGTTCCTATCGTCTTCTTCGCCCATCAATATGCATTCGACGAAATGCGAGCCGGCGGGTACGTTATGGTCTATCATCTCCAATCTATAAAAATCAATGAGTATAAAGGGTGTTGACGAGAAAAGGGAACACGCACGTGGGTTTTGGCTCAGCAAGGTTCGCCGCATTCTCAATCAAAACCGCACCAGGCGTATTATCATCCACCCAACATTCCACCGCACTTCCCTCCCCAACACCATACCCATCAGGCGAACTCACAGGTTCCTTCAAATAATATATCCCCACATCACCCGCGCTCACTTGGATCGAGACCCGTAACCTACTCGTCGGTAGACTAGAGTACCAGTAGTGTGCGTGCGAGGAGAGCTCGCCGGACCCTGGTGCGGGGTGGTAGACGCTCCATCCTGTTTCCGAGCCGGAGAAGAGGGAGTCGGGAAGAGGGTTGATCAAGTCGTTCGCGCTCACGCAGAACGGCGATACCTCAGGTGGTGGGGAGTTTCTTGGCCGTGCGTTGATACGAGTGGGCGGGACACGGAGGTGGGGATAGAGAGGTTGATTTGGGATACCAGGGTTGGACGCCTTTTCAGCGGGTCGCTGTTGAGGCTCGTTACCTGCGGCAGCAGGGTTCTTGTTCACCACAGGGTCCACCTCTTCCTCGTCTCCCTCATGCGACCCCGCAAGAGGTTCAAACGCAGCCGCACCAGCCGCACCGATCCTCTGCCCGATCCCACCGAAAATGCCTTTTGCGTCCGTAGGCGTCTTAAGGTCGTCGCCCTTTCCGGAGCTTTTGAGAGAGGGCATACCGGGGCCTGGGAGTGCTTCGGGAGCTGTTCCGGTGGCTGCTGCCCATGCGGCGCAGATGCGGGATTGGAAGAAGGAGATAAGGACGTCTGCGATGATTTCGTGCCCGGAGGGGTTGGCGAGGATAGGGTCGACGTAGTATTTCCGTGAGATGTAGGTGGGGTCCGACATGTATTGGTTGTAGAGCAACGGCTTGACGCTGGGTGGATGTGAGTTTCGGTTGAGATTACCGATAGAGCGGGGCGTACCTGATGTGGGGAACGTCATAGAACTGGGCTACGACGCTGTGCCAGTGGTCTGGGCCGACAAAGCCATAGGCCTCTTGCACCTGCGGGCTAAAGTGGCCCAAGATGACCACGGCCGGCTGGTCTGGTCGGATAAGGAGCGAACGGATGAGCAGCTCAAAGTTCTCAAGCGCGGCAGGGTCACTATTGGCAATTCGCGACAATTGAAATAGAAAGTTTTCGAGACGTGTCAGAACGCGTTATCTTGGCAGATTGAACGGACGGTAGGGACTTACGCATCGTCGTCGACATCGAGCTCCACGATCACCAGGTCGGTCACGTCGGGGACGTGATGTGCGTTGCAGAAGGAAAAGTACTGCGAGTTTGTGCGTCGCATGGCGCCGTTGGTGAGTTCGGAGGCGGGGTGGGGAAAGACGTCGTTCCACCAGTTGAAGAAGCGGGACGGGTAGCATGTGGGCGACAGCGGGTCGTCGCCGGCGCCGTGGCACGCAGACACTGGCAGAGAGTGTTAGTGTCATGAATGCACAGATAAAGTCAAGAAGTGTGCATTCAGCAATCTCGAGTAGAACCATCAGCCGGCACCATTGTCCGTCAGGTTCGATAATGTATACGATCATCCTTATGAGTCTGATGAGGGAGCGGAACTCACCTGAGCCGCCGACGACGCTGATGGTCACTGGGTAGCCGGACAGGGCGCGGGTGATGACCCGCTGCAGACGAGAGCCGCTGCCCGTGTGCAGTCGAGTCTTTGCGAGAAGGAGCGGGTCGTACTTTGCCGCGAGCTCGTCGCCGGGTCCCAAAGCGGGGCAGAACGAAAAGGGGACATCGTCGGTGTCGGTCGCGTTGAGGTAGTTCTTGGGCTTGAGGTCGGTGTGCAGCAGCCTATGCCGCGAGTTGCCCTGGGGCTCCGAGGCAAAGAGAAAGCGTGTGCAGAGGACGAGGGTGAGGAAGAGGGCGAGGATGAGCCAGATGCGGTTGGTGACCCCGAGCGACTTCTGGTTCAGCCGCGAGGGGGCCTTTTCGGACGAGCCCATGCGGAGCGGCGGCAGAGGCGGGGCAATGTGCGCAACCGTTCTCCCAGCCCGACGTTGCATGCAGGCGGACGTGGCTGTCCGACAAAACAAAAGTGCTTGCGAGCAACTTACAAGTGAGCTAAAGCCTAAGGCTGCTAAAGCGTGAGCTGGAATGCTGGCGCCCATATTCATTGCTCTGGCGCCCGCAACGCGTGACCTGCTATAGCTCAGTATCGAAATATTGACCTCGAGTCCAAGTACCGCTACTCTCGCTATGGCGATGGAGATCGACACGGCAGAGGACATCGCAGAGCACGTCCCCGTCAAGGCCGCGCTCCCAAAGAGGCCGACTACGCTCCCCGTCGACGACGCACACCCCTTTGATCTCGATGCCTACATCTCCGCATACTCAGGTACACCCCCGCATGCTCGTCCCAATGCTCAACACTGAACAGACTTCTAGGCAGGACCGTCGTAGACAGACTCGTTTATATCGTGTCGCTGTGTCCGACGATTGCGCCGCAGGCGTACAAGCTCGCCGTCGAGCAGATCCTTCAGCTGCGCGACACGGCCGTGGTCCACGCACTCACCCATGCGTACAACAGGACAAAGAAGGAGAACCCGGACCTAAATCTCCCTCCGCCCGAAGACATTGCGGTCGTATCGGAGGACTGGATCAAGGAGACGACCAAGAAGAATGCGCTCGAGAAGAATAAGCTCGAGGTCGAGCTCAAGACTTATACCAGCAACATGATCAAGGAGAGCATTCGCGTGCGCATCCAGGACCCTCAGAACCTTGCTATGCGGTGGCTAAGCTGATATTATAGATGGCCCACAGGGATCTGGGCGAATTCTACCGCTCAATAGGAGACTATACCGCTGCTCTCAAGCACTACGCCAAGTCACGGGAGTTCTGTACATCTAACCAGCATGTCCTAGACACGTGCCTAAGCGTACTAGAGGTGAGTCTTCATCTTCCTGACATTCTTTCATACGCTCATAATGTCGCCACTCACAACGCCACAGCTCCTCCTTGAACAACGCAACTACTCACACGTCTCCACCTACCTCTTCAAAGCCGAAGCAGCCCTCGAAGCCCTCGTCTCCTCCCGTTCCGGCAACAACTCCAGCGCCGCATCCCAGCAACAACCTCCCGCGGCTGTTCAAGCTGCCAAGGAGAAATTCGCAGCGGAGAAGGAAAAGACGCAGACAAAGTTGGATGTGGCGACCGCTTTGTCGCAGATGGGCCAGCAGGCATACGAGAAGGCTGCCAATTCGTTCCTGAAGGCCGGACCGATCAAGGGATTGGAGGATTGGGCGAGCAAGGTTCGTTCTATCTATCTCTTCTCCTAGAGTGAAATTCCATGCTGATGACTGAACTCCGTTTGATATTCGCATATAGATCGTCGCCCCTGGCGATATCGCGATATACGCCACCCTATGTGCGCTCGCTACTTTCAGCCGGGCGCAAATCCAGAATATGCTTCAGAACAATGATAACTTTGGTGTATACATCGAGCAGGAGACGTATGTCCGGGATTTGCTCGAGGCGTATGTCGGGAATAGATTCAAGACGGTGCTTGATATCCTCGAACGGTATTCGGTGGGTTCTCTTTGTCCGCTTCTTGACTACTGCATCTGATAGACCATGAATTCGCGTTTATAGACTAGACACTACGTAGACATCCACCTATCCAACCACGTCCCCGCCCTCATCACCAACATCCAATCCCGCGCTCTCGTCCTCTACTTCCAACCCTTCCAATCGATCCGCCTCGATCGCATGAGCGCCGCATTCGGATGGGACATTGATTTCATGGAGAAGCAAGTCGTGAACCTCATTCAGAGGGGAGAGATCCAGGGGAGAGTGGATAGACAGAACAAGATCTTGCAGGCGAAGACGGTCGATCAGAGGTCTCAGTTGTTTGCGCGTGCGCTCAAGTCGGGGCAGGAGATGCAGGCTACGAATAGGAAGTTGTTGTTACGGTTGAAGTTGTATGTGTCGTTCGTCTTTGTTTTCATCTGTGTTTCTGCAATATTGACGTGGCTTTTGGTAGGCAACAAGCGGACCTTGTCATCAAGGCACCTAAATCACAGAACTCGCAAAACTTCAGTCAGCCTGGTTACGCCGAGTTTTATGGTGACCCCCGTCAGCTATGAACAACCAGTCTTGGTATCTTTGTATTTCTCTCCTTTTGTACTCATATCCTCCGATTGTCTTTTGCAAATGTTCAACTAGCTCTCTCAATGCTCATTACCTCAACCTCGTCCATCGTCTCTTTCGTATCGTATCGTAACGCCGCTGCCGTCCTTTCCTGTCTTTTCCACTTGCTAGCTGATGATGAGAGCCTTTCGCTTGTAGCATAGTGTAGAGATTCAGACGGGTCATCTTATATCTTGTCCCTCAGTTTCTGTGGCGAGACTTGTGGAGTCCCCAAACGTGTTTGGACCGGGCTGAGTTCATTTTGTGCCAAGCTGCATCAGGGGCTCTCTCGGAGGATGGTCTGTACCCCTGCGGGAATCGCACCCCTTCAATGTAATCGCTGTTGAACGGGTGGGAATCCCGTGGGGCTCGAAACCGTTGGAGGACATTTGACTAAATTGTGTTTTTGGTATAGCGCCGAATTTGGCAACTTCGTTGAAGCTGTTGGACAACAAGACCAAACATCCCTCTATCATTTCTCGGTCCGTATCGGAGTCGAACACAAGTAAGTAGTCTTCAGCCACCTGCATGGTTATTCACCTCCACCCTATCCACGCCTCTCTCATCTAAAAGACATGGCTAATGCACACAAGCCGGCAACTGAAGAGTGCTCTCCTCTCGACATTGCCATCTGGGGGCTACCTCCTCAACCTCAAACAGATTGCTCAGCTCTGCATCCACGCTTATGGGATCCCAGAGCACGGCGTAAGGCATGCTGGACCACTGAACTGTGCTACCTATCACTGGTATTACCGTGAACCAGTTGACCAACCATATCTCGTCCTTATCTACTCTGTCCACCGGGACACAGGCAAGTGCTGCCAAGGTTGGATCCTTCTCTGCCGGGTGATTTTCTTTGTTCGTGGGACTCCGTGTCCTCCACTTCCATGTACGGGCCCAGCGACGAAGCCGTACACTGATGCGTGGTTCCCTCCCAAAGTCTGTGAGCTTGAAGTGTTCAAGGGTATATGCTATATTCAAACACATTGGCCGAGGCGCGAGCCCAGTATCTGATTTTACCTTCCTTGCTTACCATCTCTATGAGGTTGAGGGTGTTGTCTTGACCATAATCAAACTTCGTTTGGATCCCTCCTTCCGTCGCAAACATGAAAGGGCGAGGTAAGCATAGATCAACTACCACAAGCAATGTGGCCCAAACTACATCGTTGTACGTATCTGTGTCTGTCCTCTCATTGTTTTAGCTCATATACCTTTGCACATAGCCTCCCCCGTTTCCAGCAGAATGGCACGTTGAGGGCGTGTGATGTTCTCTACTGGTACAGAGCATACTATGTGCTCTCCTTTATCTGTATGTCTGTTCATTCCGTCTGACTAACAACTTGCTCAGGTTTAGCCTTGTTTATCATTTGACCTGCTGATATTGTGAAGGCTAAGATTGACTATGATATAACAGGGAATCATTTGGAACAACATGCATATGTTGAGCCGTATCTGAGACATATTTCTACAGTGAGTTGATTGTGGGACTGCCTGTCGGGTGAGAGGTGCAAGATCTTCCCCATAGAAACCATCAATAAATTGAGATAGATTTACATACTGTGAATATTGAATTGGTCAGAAAAAGTTGGCACCTGAAGTGCAATTGTGTGGCTAGTGAGATTCATAAAAGCTTAGTATATCAGATTAACAATTCACACTTGAGGAGTGTATGCATTGCAGGGTGAGAGCAGTGAATCTGTGGCATAGAAATAATTTGAGAGATTATGGAGGTTTTATTCTTTCTATATAGATTGCAGGTCAAAAGATATCATTGAAGGCAGATTTCTATAAACAACCTTGAGTATAGTTAAGGTTCTGACAGACTAATCACCTTGACTATGAATATAAAGAATGTTTACATAGAGAAATCAATATGCTAGAATCTCTGTAATGGAGAGATCACAAAGCATGAAATTCTTAAATGTACATTACTGATGTAAAATTAATCCTGATATGTGGTAATCACTAAGTATTGCTATATAAGTTAATGATGTCAGGTGCCCCCCTCAGAGCAACTAACTATAAATGTTCATGACTTATGATATGATCCACTATATATTAGTATAATTAAGATAAAACAAATGTACTACTAATATAAAATAATAGCTATACCATCTAATCTACAACATAACTTGAAAGCATGGACATTTGTGAAGGTCATGAATCTGTTGTTTTTATAGAAAAATATCTGTTATTTATGACTATTCAATAGTATGACAGAAAATATATAACTATTATCTTGATATCTATTCTAGGTATAAGGATCCTGCTAAATGCTCATAGAAAATTTTATCTCTGTTACAAGATCCAGGGCACTCCAAGTAAACAGAGTCAATGTCATTCTCAAAGAAATTTGAAATTCTTCATTTTGATTGCTGAGCATTTCTTTTGTTGGAAATTTTAGAGTATCAGAACACACAATAAAAATGCGATATCCTTACTATTGAAAAAAAACATGGAATCATAATGCATCTGTAGATCTCATATCCACTTCAGCTCTAAATATCTAACTGAGAAAAGTTAGTAATCCAAGTACAACCTCATCAAGTTAGAATATTTAATATAATATGTCTTATTAATTCTGATCAATTCAATTTAGTAGATGTATACACAGCAGCAGTAATTGCTGAATTGGGTGTACAATGCAAGGGATATCTTATATGTATATTATATACTATGTGATATGAGTCTGACAAACTCAGGGCTGTGAAGATACTTGGTCTAACCTAAGTCATAAAGGACAAAGACAATCTTCAGTCAAGACAAGAGACTTATATTGCAGACGCTAACTACACCTCAGTCACAAAGGACAAAGACAACTACAAGATATTATCAGTATCTACAAGAAGTAAGACAGAACAATAATAGTACTCACTTTTCAGTCAAGACAAGAGACTGAAGAGAGAGAATGCAAACTGAGGTCCTTATATACCAAAGAGAAAAGTCCATGACTAAGCTAAATCTACCAGGCACGTGATACATAGATTTGCTGAGTAATACAATGACTAATGCTGAGTAATACAATGAGGAAAGAATTACAACATATCACATAATAAGCACACCATGATCGCGACTACCTACATCATCTGAAGCAGTGTGGATTGTATAAGCAGTACACACAAGTCCTTATCAATCAATGATAAATACATAGATAAGATCAAGACAAAAGATAAATATAGCCTTGTCCCAACCTGAAACCCATTTCCATATACGGTGTATGTTCAATAAAGTCTAATAAAATAAACATATATTAATGCAAACTATCTAGTGTATGCTGTAACTACCAATGATATCTGTCTCAAATGATAAAAGATCTAAATAAGTCCCTAGCCTTTAGACACTCATTATATTGTTAACCATCCATCAACCTTTGATCTTCTTCTCTTTCATTCCATCATTGAATGTGACCATTTGGGAAGACAACCTTAGAAGCAAAACAAAATGCTTTAAATATATTATTCTATATTACTGTATTTGATTCCTTGACTTATAGTTTGCTCAGTAATTTTGATATAATATCATAGATTATAAGAGAAAAGAAGAATATTAGAGAACAAAAGTTGATATTGACTATAAGTTGACTCTGATTAAATTACTCGTGCAGATGTCCGATATACTATAGAGCCATGCCCTGGCATGAAATGATGACACAGGATACGAAAACAAAAGTAGAATATCATGTATAGAGCTAATTTGATATTTCTTTAGTATAGATAAAACTAGAGATAACATGTCCACTATCTTTCTGATGATTTACTGGTAGTAAAGCATTCAGTCAGGAATTTTGCCTCTTTTCTATACTCTATTCAGATCAGTGCTGATGCTTTTCAAACTGTCCTGTGCTCCAATAGCATTATGATAATAGATATCATTCTCAGTAGGTTCAGCATGTTAACTTTGCAGGTTGGACTGATGTCCCGGCCCTAAACCAGTGTTCCTGCCCTAAATGAGCATTGATGGAGACCGAGCAGTATATAGTAAGTAAGTATACTAAGTGATGAGTGGTTAGTAGTCAGTAGCTAGTAACTAATTAGGCAGGTGTAGTGTATATATAGTAATAAAATGAATATTGATCAAGTCATTGCTGCGGCCACAAATGCTCCTTTCTTTCCTTTGCATGGCTGCACCAGCACTCAAGTCCAATTGAGACCTGCC
>MU275258.1:0-47891 GCA_022160315.1 Panus rudis PR-1116 ss-1
AGCTCCGGGGCTATGCCGGATCTCTTGATGTGTATCCGGACTTGCACCGGATTCAACACAGGAGTCGCCGCAGTACAGGAAGTCAATGCAAAAAGGGCAGTCGCCGAAAGCCCTATGATGTTGATATAGAGAACTACTTGCCAGGTTCCTCTCCTCCATCCCCATTCAGCATCTCTAGTCGTTCAACGCCATCCCCTGTGTGGTCGACTTCAAGCAACTCACCCGCTTCCACCGCTTTCTCCCTCGACGAGGAACACATGGACATGCCTGACCTTGAGAGTATTTCCTCATCGGTCTCTGATCCTCTCCAAGAGGTATTGGAGATACTCGAGGCATACAACGACCATGCCATGGTCCCTACGCCCATTCCGCCGTCCATAGACACCTGGTCAAATGGTGGTGTCTACGCCGCATCCCCTGATCCCTACCATTCGATGACACTTCCATCGAACTCCTTGGGCCTCTACGAGGCATTCAACGCCACCGCAACGTCCAACGTCGCGTATCCCCCGTCGCGGCAGAACGCGGATGCATGTCTCCCGCAGGAGCATGCGCCCGCCCTTACTTACGACACTCGGCCAACCCCTGCTATCCATTCTGAGCAGTACCCGTCCATGAACAGCCTCCAGATTCCGCAAGGCGTTGATTATAATGACCCTCCATCTTTCTTGGACGCGTTCACCCAACCTTCCAGCTCGGGTACCTCTTCCTCTTCCTCCGGGTACCTCTTCTGAAGTACCCGAGGTTCTACCTCATATTCCATCACATTCGTCCTTTCGCGCGTGCATTTCAACCTCTTCCCACCGCCATGAGGTAGTCACTATCTTCCACTTCTCACATCGCGTTACCTTTGCATTACATCTCCGTCTGTATATATTCCCGTTACGCATTGGACATTTCACATACTACCCATTCAATTGGATACCTCTTACTTCGTGCTTCGCCTCACATCAATTAGTCTATCTGCATTTGCTTTCTTCGATGTATCACTTATTTGTTGTCTTTATATTTGCTTTCTTCGATGTACCCTATAGTTGTCTGTGCTTTTCACCGTTGTAGATAAACGCGTTGCTTTATCGGTTGTACTCAATGGAAGCTCCAAAAGTTAACATCCTCTACTCAAACTTGAAATGAGTGAACCGCGTGATCTGGGAGGGCTTGACAGCATTGTCGTCATACCCCGAATTCGAAGCTTCATCATTATCGGTATTCCAGTTTGGGATGCGATGCCCCAAGAGCTCACCGTGCTTCTTTCCTTCGAACTGACTTATGCACAAGGGAGTAGAGCAAATGCATCGGCGGTGACCAGTTCATGGGATACTCACGACATACCTTGATCACGGAGCTTCTGTTATCTGCACCAGACATACGGAACACATTTGAAACGCACCAATGAAATTCTCATAGTCAAATTTCCGTTCAGAGACAAAGTGAGTGAATACCATAACGATGAACTGGATCCGGTGAACCTTCGTGAAAATGAATGGGAATGGTGCTGCGTATAGAAGCACTCCTTAGGAGACAAACTTTCGTTTGAATCGCGAATTTCACATGCTGCGTCCTGCTGATTGGTGCAGGTGAGGTTGTTCCTCCGAACTTACTGCTAGGACCTTCGGCGTCGAGAAACCCTTCATCACCCGATGACGGCTCGTGGACAAGGTTCTCGGAAGATGAATAGGAACAGTGGAGCGCTTTAATTGAAAAGTTGCGATGCTCCACGTAGGTCCAGTATGGTATGTTTGCATCCTAGTAATTGGCGTTCGAGTGGCACTCGGGGAGAGAGTTGACGATCTTCCCTATATAGCGGAGCACATCTGAGGTTATACCGTGCGTGACGACCTTGTGAACTGGCCTGGTCCATTCGTACGGATGAGGGATAGGTCGGTCGGAGCACTGGTCGAAATTTTCATGAGGCTGATGTGCAGAATGACATGCTACTTACCCCAGAAAGCTGTGTATGATCTCTGGGCATTGTGCTCGTGAGATCGGTCTGCGGGACCGCTGTCCAGAACTAGACATACCGCTGTGTTTTTCGAAGAGCATAGACAAGAAGGTTAGTCCGCTATGTTTTATGAATATACCGGTAGTCTGGGCCGATGATCAGTCGCCTTTCTGATGTTGTATTCAACCATACGGTTCCAGATACTTCGTTAAGCTCCAGAGTTGAAAGAAACGATGGTCATTACCACGAAAAGCCAATACGAAGCAGGAGAATGTGTCGGCGAGGTGTCATGTGTAGCATACCATCGTATTGGCAGGGCAGTCCGGATGATCTGTCGGTGGGATTTGTCCTTGTTCAAGGCCATTGCTCACCGACCCTTCTGGTAGCCCAGCAAATCAAATCTCTGCGAACGTTCATCGAAAGGTATACGCACGACTCTCCGAAACACAAATAGTGCCTCGCCAGTTTCCATGATCGGCGTCGGGCCTATGTTTTTGTGATAAACTCTGTCCATTGCTGGGAAACACTCACCGCATGGCGAGAACAAATTTCTCGCTCTTGTGACACGATGTGGTATGGACCGCTGGGACAGGCTCAAAGCTGCTCGAATGAGACTTCTTGTCAATGATCAGTTGATCCAACCCAGAGGCAATTCAGCCAGAGACACACATGGAGGAATTTCCCGGATGGATGTAATCACTTAAACATCAGATTCTACCGAGCGATGCCAGCTGCACCGTGACTACGGTTACGAAAGGTTACGGTACGCATTCGATGGGCTGGAGGTATTTGTTAATAGGTAAGGCGAAACCCGAGTGCGTTCGCACATACGCTGGCATGTTGACATGCTGAAATGCTTTCGTCGAGGCGCAATGGGAGTAAGAACGAGTCTCAAAACTGAGTTCTTGGCTGTTCTTGGATCGGAGTTGCTTACGTCACGTGCAGTGGTTTGCAGGCGCGCAAAGTTTGGTACACTGTGATCGACAACTTTGGACTTTGTTCGCGTCGTGCAATGCGCCGTGTCTCGACTCACCCAACACACGCTTTTCAGGCAGACCAGTCTTACTGAAAGCGTGTTGCAATTTCAACTGAATCAAGGACCCTTCCAGGTTGGATCCCATGACGGTCAGTTAAATCAAATCTTCACAACGTATCTCGGATACCGCGTATCGACCCCGGAAGTCGACCCCTTTCATTGCCTTTCAACCCGTTCAGAGCTCAGTATGAAATTTATCTATGTGAAAGACACAACTGATGCTCATTGTACCTCAAATTAAGGAAGGTACCGAGGATTCAGAAGGGCCCATGAGGGTCAATCTTATTTCCGCATCATGTGTTCACCCATTCCATCGTCAGTCGTCGTCAAGAAGACATCGACGTTGGAGCTTTACAGCGCACGTCCGAACCTCGTTGAGTGCGCTTTATATTTGACTGTGGTCATTACTTGTGCCTCGTTCGTCGTGAGGACCCACAATTCGCTTTAAGTGTGGCTTCGGACACTGAATTACTGGCGTAATTGACAGGCTCTCATAGAGGCTCGGAGAATGGAAGAGAATATCATTCTTTACTCTCCCTCCAGCCCGTAGCCCGGATAGATAAATAGACGCGAAAGAAAGTCGGGACCTGCGCCGACGCTGGTACGCCGCGTGCTCATGATCACGACGCCCTTGCCAAACAGTCACCCCAGTCATGCTCGCACTGATTTCCAAAAGCACAAGAACGGCAGGCCACTCTTGTATTCAATTGATACACACGGTACACAGGAAATCCAGAAAATACGCCTATTCCGGAGAAACTGAATCGCACATGTTGGGGCAATTCGCATTTTTGTTTGGTACTCTGGAGCTTGATAAAAAGGCCCTCGATGGACTGTGTTCTGCAGCCAGTTCTCCTCACCTGGAACAGCACAACTCCTCGAGACTCACGGAATATCTCTCTCCTCGACATGAAGCTCACTTCGACCTTCGTGCTGGCTGCACTCACGGCACTCCCGCTCGCTGGGGCAGTCCACTTCATTCTACCCATTCGCCCAGTCGTCACAACGCGACTTGACCCCATCGTCAGCCCAGGATCCGCAAGTATTCGGTATTTTGTTTTGCGGTCAGTACTGATGTAGAAACTCTTCTCTAGGTCAGCACCCACGTACACACCGTCGCCGGTGCAAGTGGTTTCAACTGGAATTACAACTATGATGACTTGATCAAGAGTGAATGTACGACGGCCGTCATCCCTCAAGACAAGAGTAACTACTGGACGGTGAGTTTATAAGACGTTTATGGAGTGTCTAGCTCAATTAAACACACGTCCACTTCAGCCTGTCCTTTACCATTATAACAGGAACAACGGATCATTCACGGCTATGCGTCAGTTTTGCTTCCTGCAAGAGAATCTTCTCTGTATTAAACCCGTTTTCAGCGAACGGCTTCAACATCTATTACCTCGTTCGTGGGACTGATGTTGGAGACAAAGTAGTCGCGCCTCCGAAAGGTCTCAGGGTAAGATTCACGTTGACGTCCCGAGTAGCGACTTTGTCTCATCACATTCTCCTAGATGCTTGCGGGTGACCCCAACCGACGTACCTACAACGCGAGCAGCTTCGCAGATCAGGCCATCAGCTATGTGTGCCTTGGTAAGTCATAATCCCCCGCCTTTGTACTAATGCCCTTCAATTCTCATCGCTCCTTCAGATTACGATAACAACCACGCTGGCGATCCCGATTGGGCTGAACGTCCCAACTTCTTCACCCATCAGTGCCCTGGTGGCTTGCGCGCTCAAGTCTTCTTCCCGTCCTGCTGGGACGGCAAGAACCTGGACAGTCCCGACCACAAGTCACACATGTCTTACCCCGTGGAAAATTACAACGGCGGGCACTGCCCCCCGTCTCACCCCGTCCACATAATCTCTCTCTTCTACGAGATGTTCATCCAAACTCAGCAGTACTCGTACGATGGCCCCGGTACGTGGATATGGGCTAACGGCGACGACTCTGGTTACGGTCTGCACGGCGACTTCACCATGGGCTGGACCGACATCAACCTCCTACAAAGCGCCATCGACGACTGTCCCAACATGGAAGGCAACATCCCCGACTGCCCTCACCTCAAAGCTGTCCTCGACAACGACGCTGCCAACGCATGTCGCTTCCGAGGAAACATTGTCAACGAAGATATCGGCGACCAGCACCCAATCTCTGCTCTTCCTGGATGCAACAAAATCTGGTCGGGCACTGGCCCTAAGCCGACTTGCAACCCGAACCCTCCTACCCCTGGCCTCACTAGCACTCAGCAACCTCTTCCGGTCGGCTGGACTGAATTGGGATGTATCGCTGAGGGAACCTCTGGTCGTGCGCTCACTGGTGCGTCTACGGTCGATCCCGCCTTGACCAAGGCGAAGTGCGCGACATTCTGTGCCGGCAAGGGATTCAAGTACGCCGGTGTCGAATAGTAAGTGGAACAAATATCAATCATGTGTTCTTGATCGATGTCGTCTGACCATCATTCCTCGTCTGTAGCTCCCAGGAATGTTACTGCGGCAACTCCCTGACCAATGGTGCTTCCACGAACCAAGTTCCTGCGGTCCAATGCAACAACGTCTGCGGCGGCACTGGTATGTCTATTCAAAACACACACTCGGTGTTCATCTGTGCTGATTTTCGCTGGTGTAGCGTACGACAACTGTGGTGGCCCCAGCCGCTTGAGTCTCCTTCAGAAGACCGGATGAACGTGATTTGTCGTCGAGGATGATACACACACTAGGTAAAAATTATGGATCCTCGCTTTGTCCTATCCCATGCTCCAGCTACCCTCTTCTTCTCGTCTTCTTGCTTTCGTCTCAGGCTGCTTAAAGGATTCTGGATTGTCGTGTTTGTATTCAATGTTGTACTAGTATGAAGCCCCAAGGAATGAACTAGGAACGTGTCACCTAAGAACACATTACGTCCTATATGTCGTGCATCTGCCAACTCTCTGGAGTCTGAACTCGAAACGTCCTGACAATTTGAATTGAATATTCAAACGTCCAAACGTGAACGGTGAAAGTTGCACAAAACACGGATTTCGGGAACGGCCACGTGATATGATTGGTTCGGGTGGAAGCGGACACTGCCAGCGGGTTGTACTTTGTCGCCTCCAGGTCGCTTCTTACAAACTTTTGCCAGACAATCGCATGTAAATACGGATCTCAATGAGCCTCAAGGTCTCTAAGCTTCAAGCGACATCCGTCCGCGACGCTTGAAATGCAGGTCGACTCGGGGCCCGGGCCCCTATGACCGATGTGCTGGCCGACGACAATCTTGCGGAAGTTTCTGAAACGATGAAATCCCTGATGGTTGCGATTGAACAATGCTCGAGGTTCGTGCCAAGCCTGAAGGTCCCCGTAGGTCTATTCCTGTCTATGGGACTTCGTTGTGCGGAGTTCCTCGAAAACTGTGTGAAAACGCTATCTTGCATTCCTCACAAGAATCAAACAAAGGTCCGCGCTCAGAATGAGGCTTTCTCGTTGACTCTACGACCAGTCCTTTCATATCAAGAAATAATTCTGGTGTCGCACGGGAGATCAGGGAAGATCGTTCAGTTGTCGGAGATTGTACCTATGTGCCAACTGACATGTGTGGGAGTTTTGTTGTCCCTCTAGATGCGCGCAGTTGCCAGTTGTTGCACGTTGCTGCAGAATTATGGATTTCCCGGTGCGTCACCGCTGTCATCCCGCATTTCAGGAAAATCGCTTCGTTATAATACGCACTCGGGGAAAGAGATCGCGTACCTGAGTCAATGTCAATAGGGGATAGTGAGGCACCGAGGATGGTTTCTATGGTAATTCATCGTGTTACCAGGTGGGTTAATTTTGGTTCTGATCGAGATCATCCAGCCCACTCATGCGATTTTATTCATACCGGGCCCGCTCGGTGCTTGAGATCCAGGTTTCAATAACGATTTGCGCTTACCCCGTGGGCCGATACTGCGTATTCTACACAGTATGCTGGAGGAGCAACCCTATAGAGTAGCTTGTCGAACGGGTCTCCACACATCTCCACGAGCACGCAGTGAAGTTTGCGTGGAGATAACATGTAAGGTTGTCCGGATTCCTTCGTCCATTGTTGGCGCAGGAATGTTCGAATAAAACAAGAAAAAGCAACCACTGTGTTTGTGATTCTCGGGTGTGTCTTGCGGCGCTGACGACTCTGATTCTTTGAACAGTAATTCCATGCGATGGAAGCAATGCCTGGGAGCATCCCTGTAAGAAATGAAACCGTAACGCCGCACGTCTTCAGCGCGATCTGTGCAATGTTGGCCCTGCAAGCTACGTTGTCGAACGTGTCTGGTATCGGTCCACACATTGTGGAGGAGAACCTTCAGAATCTTCAATTCCCACTCTGCGTTGGCTCTCGGCGACGCTTTCACCACGCCCGCTGTTTTACACCGGCCGAGGACTCGGATAGTTCCTTCACAAACCTTCACAACTTTGCAAAGTCGACAGGCGCCGGGCGTTGGTTCCTGAAAACGAGATTAAAACGCCGGAAGCCCGATGAGGTAAGCAGGAAGAATCTCGAAGACAGGTTCAGCGGACGGATATAAACCTGCTTGAGTTCATCATGCGTCCCATCCAACTCTCCTCCTCCCTTCATCTCTTTCTTTCGGGTGGTCGCATTTGCCTCCCCCTCCTTCTGGGACTGAGGCTCAAGTTGTCCTCGATTTCCGCTTCGTACTGGGTCGACATAACCCACTGTCTCTCTCTTCATCTCACCTATCGTCTCTCTTTGCCACATCAACTCTCGCGTCAAATCCGAAGTTGACACTTAAAACATGAAATTTACCTCTGGGATACTGCTCTCTGCCTTGGCTGCCTTACCCGCCGCCAATGCCGTCCACTTCATTTTTGGCGGCACTCGCCCCATCGTCAAGACCCGTCTTGACCCTATTGTGAACCCTGGAACAGTAGGTATCATCAGACAATGGCACGGAAACATCACACTCACCGCCGCACGTTCAGGTCAGCACGCACGTCCACAGTGTAGCGGGTGCTAGCGGATTCGGCAGCACCTACGACTACGATAAGCTCACTCAGAGTAAGTGCACCACTATCGTCGTGCCCCAGGATAAGAGCAACTACTGGACGGTAAGCATGCTCGCAAGCCCGTGGTACCTCGACCATTCACATCTCTTGTTCATATAGCCGATTCTCTACCACTACAACAAGGCCAACGGCTCGTTCACCGCCATGCGTAAGGTTTCAATTAATCATTAATATGTCAAAAATCTGACATACTTGTAGCCAACTCCTTCAACATCTACTACCTTGTTCGTGGGACGGACTCTGGCGACAAAGTTGTTGCTCCTCCCAAGGGTCTTAGGGTCAGCAATATTCTCACCTGGATCTTCTTCAAAGATTCTGACGAGTTTACGAACAGATGCTCGCCGGCGATCCCAACCGACGCACTTACAACGCCAGCAACTTCGCGGATCAGGCCGTCAGCTATGTCTGCCTTGGTAAGTCCACCTTGACTTCCCTAGTATGTCGTTCGGTTCTCATGGCTTCTTCAGACTACAGTGGTAGCCACAACGGCGATCCCGACTGGGCTGAGCGTCCCGACTTCTTCCCTCACAACTGCCCGAACGGCATGCGTGCCCAGGTCTTCTTCCCTTCTTGCTGGGATGGTAAGAACCTCGATAGCCCCGACCACAAGTCGCACATGGCCTACCCCGTCGAGAACTTCAACAACGGTCACTGCCCTCCCTCGCATCCCGTTCACATCGTCTCTATCTTCTACGAAATGATCATCTCCGTTGACCAGTACTCCTACGACGGTCCTGGCACTTGGATTTGGGCTAACGGTGACGACTCCGGCTTGGGTATGCATGGTGACTTCACCATGGGGTGGACAGATATCAACCTCCTTCAAAGCGCCATTGACGACTGCCCTAACGCTCAGGGTAACGTCGCTGACTGCCCTCACCTTGCCGCCGTCATGGACCAGAACGCTGCCAACGCGTGCCGTTACGAAGGCGAGATCGTTGACGAGGACATTGGTGACACTCACCCTATCCCCGCTCTTCCTGGCTGCAACCCCATCTGGCATGGCACCGGGCCCAAGCCCACCTGCGACGGTTCTAACTCTACTCCCGGTCTGGTTAACGCTCAGCAACAGTTGCTTGCAGGCTGGACCGAGATTGGTTGCATCGCTGAGGGTACTAACGGCCGCGCTCTCACTGGCGCATCCACGGTTGATCCCGCCATGACGAAGAACAAGTGTGCCTCGTTCTGTGCAAGCAAAGGCTTCCAATACGCCGGTATCGAATGGTATGTTCTCTTCAGAATTGAGACAAGGTTCACGAAATACTGATGCGCCTAACTTCTAGGTCCCAAGAATGCTACTGTGGTAACACTTTCAGCAACGGTGCCTCGAAGAACACTGTCGACGCTTCCCAGTGCAGCAACGCCTGCGGTGGTGACCGTGAGTTCTCACCGCTTCTTCCTGTATGAATCCTTTCTGACCTTCTATTCCTTCCAATCGCTTAGAATACTCCACTTGCGGCGGTCCTCAGCGTTTGACTCTTCTTTTCAACGGTAACCCAGGAGCTTCTCCTGCTTCCAGTGCGTCGGCGTCCAGCTCTGCAGCTGTTCACACCCTCAGCTCCGTTGCGGCCGTCCCCTCTGTTAGCGTCAGCTCCGTCGCTTCCCAGGTGTCATCTTCGGCAGCAGCCATTCCATCCAAGAGCGTGGTGGTTACCGTTTCCAGTGTGGCTCCCAGCGTGAGCGCTGCACCCCCGAAGTCATCCGCTGCTTCCCCCGTCACGTCCCAACCCTCCGGAGCGACCACCACCCAGGTTCTCATTGGCCTTCCTTCGTCTGCGGCTCCGTCTGCGGCTTCTCCTTCCTCAGCTTCTCCTTCCCCTTCCTCGGCTCCCACTGCACCTTCCAACAACGGCACCTCTTCCGTCCCCCTTCCAGCTGGATGGACCGCAGCCGGTTGTGCAACTGACAGCAGCCACCGTACCCTGAACGCTCGCGCCATGACGAGTGAATCCCTCACCGTCGCCCAATGCTTGAACTTCTGCACCAAGGAAGGTTTCAGCATGGCCGGTATGGAGTACGGTCGGGAATGCTACTGTGCCAACAGCTTCCAGAACAACGAGGGCAAGCCTCTTCCCGATTCTTCTTGCTACATGCCTTGCACTGGTCAGAAGGATGCCAAGTGCGGTGGTGATTGGGCTTTGAGTGTTTACACCAAGACCTCCTCCCCCGCTCACAAGCGGTCGACCAAGGCTAAGCACTTTGGTCGTCACCATGTGCATAACACCTTCTGAGCGACTCTTGAGTCGGTCTTCTCAGTAATTGTGTTTTGTCACCCTCGGGAGGCTTCAGTCCTCCCATGATTCCCCTTTCTCGCTTTTTTCTGTTTGTGTATACGACCTTCCGGCATCGGTCCGACTAGATCCGTCTCTCCATCGCTCTTTCCTCTCTTTTCTCTAGGTCTTTCTGTTGTTGTCTCCTCGTTTCATACCGGTCACTGGGAGGGACGAAGAAATCGGTACCAGATGGATTCAGATCATTACGATGTTGACGTTGACGACCACGCTCACGATTTTTACTGGCTAAAAACCAACTGCAATTCAACTCGACATCGTCGAATCCATCCTTCATCGACACCACCATCCCCGCATCCTCGTCTCACAAGCGCAAACTCCCAGTTGACCCCAAACCGAAGCTCGAAGCTCCGTTCTTGCTATCCATCGTCCGTCCCCTTGCCCTAGGCTGTGTCATAGGCTTTCTCTCGTCGCGCTTGAATATGCGTGCTCTCGATTGTGGTTCGCTCACATTTCTCGCTATCGTTTGTGTCAGTGGGTTTCTCGCGTTGTTGTTCTTTGCAGTTGTAGCTAGTTCCTACATCCGCCTGGCGTGTCGCGTAGACGCATCACAAATGAATTTTCCCAAGTTGATACTAAAACTGAGTACTGTGTGATGTGCTGATAATTACTCTCACTAGTAGTGTGGATATCGCTAGTACTATATAGTCAAACTCCGGTCAAGGTGAGCGGATAGACAGGTATGTCGGTGACGATAAACCCATGGGTATACGGGTTTTGCCATCGCAAAGTCCAAAAAGCATGCTGACTAACAAGCTACATGTCGAAAATGTCTTCCAAGTCCTAGGGAGAACGATCAGTATTCAACTATCGCACTGTTTCTAGACCGTCGGTACTTACCAAGGGTGATTGAGTCCTTAGCTGTTTACGAAGACGGGCAGAACATCAGCCAAGTCGTTGTACCATCGCGGAATGGAGACACACCTGTACCTCTTCCAAATTCTCACAACACTCATCATTTGTCTCGTTCTCTGATGTGCTTACGCCAGGATCATGTATCAAACTTGGGGGCAACGCAGCATATTTGAGGGCAAATAATCTTCTAATCCTGCAGTCTTGGCTAAAACTTGGTCGATGGCTTGTACCAGGAATTTGTGATCTCTTTTGTACGTGATTGCGTTGACTGTACTCGCACATATATTTTGATCAGTTCAGTGTGATGGAAAAGAGGTGAGAATTGACTTGCTTCAGCTTAGACAATAGCTCTCGGTACGACAATTTCTTGGGGCCGCTTAAATGACGAACTAGGTTCTACAAAATATCATTATGAGAGAACTATTCACTCAGGAGAAACCTGGGTCCTACCAGAGTCATTGATGTCTCCTCATCCCATAGAAGCTGAGGATCTTGACAGGCCGAAAGAGAAATCTATATGCAATCGTCAGGCGAATCGAGTATGCGAATGCCGAGAATACCACCAACCACGCGCGGCTGCCGAAGCTCTTCTGGAAAGTGTTCCGGTTCTCTAAACGTGATATTTGGCTTGGAGGATGTTTCATGGTACGTAGTAGAAGGAAGAGGATGGGTGTTCTCTGCCTCTAGCTCATCCAAACTCGCCGACACGAGGCGAGAACTGGAGCCTTGTTGAAAGATAGGAAGTGGGAGGTGCTCCCGTTTCGCTTGGTTACCTGTAGATAATAAACAGCCCTATCGCATATAAAGTCGCATGATATTTACCTAGGGAATCAACAGTCCATGTCTCTTTCGACGGTGGCAGATATCGGCCATCATCGACTATAGTATTCTGCAAGTCTATTACAGCTTTTAGCGAATCCCAACATAGTAGTGTCAAGAGGAAGCGTACCTATATGTGTGCTAGAATGACAACAATTGAAAATCACCTGAGAAGTCCCATCTCAAAACACTGAAAAGGTGATTCATATGGTCGAGGCTTACGGTCAACGTCGCGCCGGTTGGCAGACGATCAATGAGTAAACTTCGGAGTTGCTGTGCGGCATTAAGTATATATATCAAACTCGAAGAGGATGGTTATACTTCGTCTGAAATGTAATCATTTTTCGGCTCATCAGACTCCGAATCCATAGGAACAATGGCTGGAAGGACTTCAGTCTAGCTCTTTGCCTCATATTAGAAGGGAATGTGAACATACCCTCATCATATACGTCTGTTTCCTGATCCCCAATGTTTGAGATAAGGTTGGAGTAGCCCGAGACTGGGTGATGAGAGTGTTACTATCCGTTGTCGCGTGAGCAATATGAGTGAACTTACAAGAGAATACGAACTGGTCTCCTGGTTGGGCGTCATGAACCAGTCCATCAAATTCGCGAATCTGGTGAAAACGTCAGTGAGATATAGGCGAATTCTATCGTGACTATGAAATACACACCATATTCTCTCGCTTTGGTTGCAGCTTTGAGGGAATGTCATCTTTGTCAAGCATGAGCACGATATCTTCCTTCTTGTATCCATACTGGTCTGTTCGATGCATTCTGAGAATGGGTCGAAAAAGGGTATATGATTCTACGTACCGATTAACAATTGACGTAGGCTTTCAGCATCTTGATGAGACCTTGCGAGTGGACCAAAGCCGACACTGGGAGGCGATTTCGTGTAGTTGACACCAATGAGCAAGGCTTTCTTCTTCTGCGCCCGCAACTGCCGTGCTTTTGTTTCGAAAGTCTTTCGTTCTTGAGGCAAAGTAGGTTCGGCAGCTGTGTCTGCGAGCTCTGGGGGAAGATCGCCGTCTCTTTGAGGATATTGCTCGACGGATACCAGGCCCTAGAGTGCATATAAAGGCCGTCGCTACGGGCACGAAGACTAATGACTGAGGTGTCTACATACCTCATCATCCTGAAGCTGTGATGGAAGGTTCTGGTGTTCAGACTGGTTCCCTTTCTGACTGTGTGAGCCCCCAAGGTCGGACGTCGAAGTCTCTGCTATGCCATCCCATTCTACCACGCCTTGAAATGCCAGCATTGCCGCTACAATGCAAGGTTCAACAAGCCACCACCGACTGAATACGAGGTAATTGCACTGCACCATTGTTGTCCAGATGAAGTGATGGCGGATGATGTGCGAGGGCGTTCCGTAACCCTTCCTCGCTGAAAGGCTTATCGGGGGTATCTATGCCTGCAACAGCCAGCACATCGTCGTCTGTTGCCACAGCAACTTCGTAGTCCACACTTGAATGCTGAACAGCAAGAAATGCCCCATGAGCATGGCAATACATAATTTATTGTCATCAACGATGCTTACTTCAAGTATGTGGTCGAGCAATGTATCGATAGGATCGTATGGCTGAGGTACGATAAACATCAGTGTTGGTAAGTCCAAGTTCACTCGGACATATTTACCTCGTTTAATGCAAGGTCTGTAGAGATAAGGAGATCGTTGGCCAGACCAGTGTGGTCCACAGTGCTGTCATTGCAGCAATCAATGTCCGGATCGCCCCCATTAGGCCCCTTGTTTATTTCGTGATGACCGGCGTGGGCCTCAATCTTGTCAGGGAGGATAGATCGATACTTGCACTTGTAATACTGTACGAAGACGCAGTATTTTTCGTCACTACCATGGCAAGTCGTCGGGGGACCAGCTCGATATTCCACTGAGTGTGTCCGAAAACTGGAGGTGGTTGCCCTGATGCCAATGTTCGCACATGGTGCGACTTTACCCCCAAGAGTCAGATCGAGAGCATGTCCTTGGTCACCGCAAGCTGCAGTCGTCCATTTGGTAGTTTTGATCGTGCATCACACGAGGATCACGGACTCTGGAGAAGGAAGGACCAGCTCAAGAGTCTCTTCGGCGAATTTGACCCACGATCTATGGTGAGCTGCAATATACGAGGCGAATCGACGATTGGGGAGGTCTGAGTCGTGATCTGCATCGCGATGGAGCACGAGCATTGCTCCTTTATTCTCCGTGCATTCATATCGAACCTTGAGCTCGACTATACCTCCGTCACTGTGGGAGGAGCGCGACCCATAATTATGACGTGAACGACCAAGTCTCACTGCCGAAATACGTACACCGATGCTTGCCCGCCAATGGATATTCCCTTCACGGATGAACTGCATATTACACCGGCACGAATGTATCCGTCAGCTTGTCGATGATGCTTAGGATCGACTTTGAGGGGGACATAGTGCAGAGGTACGCCATTCGCATTCAAAGGGTCGTTGGCCGGCAAGGTGGCGTTGAATAGTCGTATCCAGTGCCCCTCTGAGAAGTAACCAACATCTCCAATACGGATCCCGTCGTCGCAGTCCGGGAGCCATACTGGCAAACCGTACTTGAGAGACCTAAGTTCGTTACAATATGTCTCAGAAACAGCCATGGGCAGTATGAATATGGGGAAGGTGTTGGGGACTCAAACCGTACCGAGTGGCATTTTATACAGGCTGTATAAAAGCATTCTTTAAGTATATCAAATTGCACAGCTGCTGGTACATGAGGCAGCATCGGGATGTATATGACGGGAAAGACGTACCGCCTCTTGAGTATACAGCCTCTAGAGGGCTGAACGTGAGAGTTCCCATGTGAGCTCAGTGTAACTACCAGTATCTGAGGATCATAATCCTGAGGCTGTTCAAGTGGACGTAATATGACGCCTGAATGCTGGGGCATTAAGATTGAGATGGTCGCGTGAAAATGAGGCCACTTGGTGACTTACCCGTAACTCTGCTTGACCCAAGAACACGTCAGCAGCACCGTCGGAAGACCAGTACGATATCTACCGAACGGCTACGAAAGCTGAATGTAGAAGCACTCACATCGATATTTGTACATCGCATAATCCCGCCACCAGCGTATAGCTCAAGTGCGTACCTTTGATCCCCAAAGGAGACTATCACCGGATTGCTCATCTTCCTGTGATTCAAGCTCCTCCTACGAGAGAACGTCCGATTCAAGCATCTTCTCTACACCTTGGACCCAGGACTCCGGTGACCGTCGGTCAGGAATCATTTGTTCCCTACCCGAGCTCGCGCCATGCTAGAGAACGAGCATTACCCATCTACTTTGCAGGTATTCGTATCAGATATAAGCTCAGTTGGGGCGTCAATTCTACACAGGAAATGTCAGACGGATGAGACAGAAGATAAGTAGTACATACGCACATGCTTCGCTGTCTCTAGATACTCATTTCTCTAAGGAACTACATATCTCCCCCACGCGAAGGAATCCTTCAGCTCGCTGGGGAAACGGCGGCGTTCTGCCATATTCGAAAGGAACGTAGTTTGCAGGCATACCCTTCGCATTTGCCGTTTCGAGGGGTCGTGAGTAGGGAATGTGGAGTTGAAAAATCGTATTCAATGGATCTCTACACAATATCTAACATCTCCCTCCAACCTCAATCTCGTCGTCACAATCTGGGAGCCATAGAGGCAGGCCTATACTATTTGAGAGATCTGAGCTCATTGCGATAAAATTTCTCCAGCTGCCATGGACGCTATAAAGTCAAGAGGGCAAATGTGCGAGCTCCAGTTGAAATGCACTACTGCAGAATCATACTGAGAAAGGAAAAGATGCTGCCGTACCTGGAGTAGGTACATCCTAATTGCTCGAATTTTTCAAGTGCATCTGCGTCGGCTCTGAGTCCAAGCAACACACTTTGTGGACAATTGGAGACAATGCACAGTATGGGGAGAGAATACGATACAATGAAGTGAGAGAAGAAATCTAGGAGGAAACCAGGAGGTTGTCGAAGTTGAACTTGAAAAGGAAGAAGCTTTGGAACACTTTGAAGCGCGTTGACAATTTCGGCGACCGGAAGTTACCGAACAACGTAGCACGTGTGCGTCAACAAGTTCGTAAGCCGCCAAAGCGCGTCGCATATTTCACGTGATCGCGTTTTCTCCAATACGCCTTTCAAGTTTCCTCGCTTCGAGGGCCTCAGGCCTCAGCGCTCAGCGCTCAGCTCCCGCACGTCGCTGTATCCTGCACGTAATTCACTTCCATTTCGCACCGCCATAGATGATAGAACGCAGCAAGACAAGAGTGTGCAGAAGAAAGTAACGAGGACCCTGCCCGGGGCTTCGACATATTGACAATATATACACCATCGCGACTTTCTTCAAAGCCCATATAATCGCCACTCGCAACGGGGCTAGAGGGGAGACATTGTTTTTCTGAGTGTCATCAGTAATAGCCCTAGCATCGCCATTACCTTGTTTTTCCCTTCTACATATGATGATGGACATGGAAAAGATCCTGCTTACCTCATAGCTCGTGAACTCCGTGACGCCGTGAGATCCTTCCTGGACCCAAGCACGTGGAGTCTCGAAACTGCGTCAGAAATACAGGGTGCTCGCCGGGAGAAGTGTAAAGTAGCCGAGGGAGGTGAGAATTCGAGTATGAGAAGAGAAGAGATGGGGCAATGAGCGACAGAAGAGAAGTACAAGGAAGTTGAAACCTCGGGGGCTTCGCGATTTGTATTTCCCATACGAGTTTGTCTTGTTTTTCCTCTCCCTCCTTTTGGTCGTGCGACGGCGCCGTGGCATACAGCTGAGGATCTACTCCTCCAGTTCCTGAGACAATGCGTGCGGACACAGCATACGTCGGACAGGAGCGCGTTCACCGCAACCTTGACAGAAACCATACACAACACGAACCGCCCATCCGCTCGGGAGCGACAAGCTGATAGGCAGTCAATCCATGCGATGAGTTCGAAACGCATCGACCAGGGGGAGCACGAGGAGTCTTTAAAGTCAGAACTTCTTGAGCACAGCCCAACCACCAGATGATACCGTTTACGATTCCAACGCCATTGACTCGACGTCAACGCAGAGATGAAAGAAGACGGGGGAGGACAAGGTTCACCGTATCCAAGGCGACTCACTGAATTCCGCAGATCCACAGATTTCACGAGCTCGAAAAGAGTACAAGAGTGTATGTAGGAAACGCTGTGAATCTCGATGTCGAGGATCAATGCCAAAAGTCCGCGATGTGTTGACCGGGGCCATGGATATTGTGAAATGGAGGGTTTACCTGAATTTCTGATCCCGCGAAAATTGGGTACGTTAGATATTCGGTGTTACGTATGCGAGTGCTTTTTTGCATTTGATGACTTGGCGGCTGGCCTTTGCGTTTCGCATTCCGGCGGGAATCTCCATCTGGCTCGGCCATACGGATTCAAGATAAAGTCAATTCCCTGGAGGGAACAAGGACAGAGGAGTCACGGTCATGCGACGCTGACGCCAGATGTGCTGAGGGTCTCTGTCGCGTTAGTTCTAGCGTCGGTCGACGGTCAGGGTTGAGTTTAAGCTCCATGCTAGCGTCGGGAAACGAGCGGCGCGATGGAAGCAATTCCGCGCTTTATAACCGATGTGTACGGAATAGATGCTGGGGTGACACATTCAATGGAAGCCAGAATTTACTCAAGGTGGGAGACACGTTGGTCAACGACTCACGACACTGCGGACGCCGCCGTCCACCTCTCGCGTATAGAGCAGAGGAGTGGCAGTTCCAGAGGACCTTGCTCGCTACATGGGAAGTGCATTGGATGGCTGCGGCGCCGACACGTTAGACAAACGACGGGTGAGTGGCAAGAGCACTGGGCGACATCCCGGACATCTGACTCGTCGGGAAGCGTGGAACCGAGACTTGCCTCAGCCCATGGAGAGGCTCGAAGTGGTGGCATCTGGTGGCATTCGGTGAATCAGGGGGGACTTTGCTCACAGGTGCTCACCTTAACCCTGTATGCCGAGTCTGTTCGGCTCGGAAGCTGAATTTTGGGTTCTCCATAAGGATATCGTTCTGATGAGCGGGGGCTCGACTCGGTATTCGCCCACTACGCATATGGCGGAGGAGTTCATTAAGACGATCTATATGGGGAGGATACAAAGGAGTTACCATTTTGAGGCACAAGCCTTGGGACTGATCTGTACAATCGCGTGCGCGTTCGCGGGGTTTGTAGGGTGGCAGGACCCCGATACACCTACCAAAATACACGTACGCAGACGGACGTCCAGAGAGCGCAAAGTCCTCTCGATTTCCTGGTGCATCTGAGAGTAGCTGTGAACGCGAGATGGAGACGAGTTGCAAGCAAAAGGCTGAAGCAGATGAGGGAGGAACACGGAGGAGATCTAGAGGCGCTGATAGATGTATACGGAGGTGATCGGGGTCCGGCGAGCTCATACAGGGACGGCGAGCGCTATTGCTTCTGGTGGAAGACCAGCAGCTGCATCCCGGGACAAGGCACGTTCGGACAACTTTGCTGATCAGTCGAGCTCTTATAAGAGAGCGAGAACAATAGGCCCATCTTGTTTCGTCCCCACCACCTCATCCTCCTTATTGTCTTTCCCTCAATTAGGGAATCACGCAAGCCACGCTACGCACAACAATTACATCGACTTTGACACTCTACCACTACTTCGCATCTTATAATAACTAGCTGCAGCGTTTAGACATGCCTGCTTTCCGCACTGTGTCCAACAGCCGTCGCAGGCGATCTTCTCTCGGTCTCGGTAGGTGATCTCTTCTTCGTTGTCCTCTTCAATCCTGACGCGTCTCGGGTGGCACAGGTCTCACTGGAGTGAAGGCTGGGACGTATGGGATCACCACTTCTCCCCGCAATGTTACCTTTGCACCGAACGTTACCCCTGGAACGTACGTCGAGGACAATCAAGACGACGACGCAGAGCCCCCATCGCCTTCGAACGCGCTCTTTCCCCCAGCGGAGGAACCCGCGCCCGCGCCATCGCGTCGGAGGCAACCTCCCGGCAAGCGCCGCTCACAAGGATACATCCCTCGTCCCCCCAATGCCTTCATGCTGTTCCGTGCGGATTTTGTTCGTCAGAAACATGTTCCAGGGTCCATCGAGACAAATCACGGCTCACTTTCCAAGATCATTGGTGAGCGCAGACATCTGACCAACACATGGGTCAGAATAACTGATGTGGCCCTGATTATCAGGTAATTGTTGGCGTTCATTGCCCGTCGAAGAGAAGAAGGTTTGGGAAGCTCGTGCAAAGAGGGCGAAAGCCGAGCACAAGGAACGGTATCCCAATTATCGCTTCCGTCCTGTGCACAACAAGCACAAGAAGGCGGGAGAGGCTGCGAAGCGTAAAGAGAAGACCCCCATTCCTCTAGACGAGGAGCGGCGGTGTGAGGAAGTCGCGCAGCTTCTGCTCGAAGGCAAGAAGGGTGAAGAGCTCGCCGCGGCTGTCCGTATGCTCGATATTGATCGTTCACGCGAGATGACACCTACATCTTACGAGAGCCCCATGCTTCACATGCCCGCGCCCCTTCCTTCGGCTCACGCGATGAGTTTCTACACTCAACGCCGCCCATCCTCCGTCCCCCCTCCCACGACTCTATACCATCCGATTTCTGTTCCCACTGTGCCATTCCTCATGCAGCAGAACATGGCCTCGATGTCGCGGCCCGATTCGCCGATTAACAACATCGCGCGGTCGAATCGTATGTTCCTCGGTCAGCGGAGGGCTTCCAGCGCGGATCCCCTGCGGTCATGGACGATGCCTTCCTCTTGGACTCAGCCTGAGTTGCAGCAAGACCACGAGCCTCTCCCGGATTTCGACAGATCGCTCTTCCAGGAATCATACTTGGACTCAGCATCGCCTTTCACGCATCAATCACACGAAGGTCTCTTCCTGCAAACGTACCAACAACCTCAAGTCCCGCATCCCGACCTCGCACTTAGCATATCGCCGCTCGACAACGTCTGCTCGCCTGGCGAACTTACCGGAGCTTCTACCGCCCAATCATCAGCCTATCCCTTCTTCACGCCTGATTCGAACAATGCTCAATTCGAACAGAACATGTCATCATGGGGAGTTCCACCATCGCTTGATGCTTCTTCCGGCCCGTCCTCGACTTTCTCAGGTTCGCCTTCTCCGTCTGAAAGTACCTTGGTCTCTCAATCGCAGCATACCTTCGATTACGAGCACCCTCATTCGCAGGCTCACCAGCCTGAGGTCGTTGCTCCCATGCCGAACGCGGCTACTCAAATGCATCAGGACATGTCTCTGAACCTCCAAGATTACGGGTACGATATCGATATGGAGTCGTATGGGTTCCCCGAACCCCCCACTTGCGGACCTGAATCATCCGCTCTGTTCGACGCCAATCCGTTCTCTCAGCCTGGATACCTTGTTGGGGAATACTAGACTTCTTTCACCAATTGCAGAAGACAAAAAACACAACGCGCATTGTTTTTTCAACCGTCGTCGTCATCCTCGTTATTGCTCTCCTTGTTTATTTTTCTTTGGTTGCTCCATCATGACAATCTTGCCCTCCTACATCTCATCTCATTTCTCAACCACTGTAGCTATAATATCTCTCTGTCTCGGAAGTCCTTCGGTGACTCGTTACCCCCACCCTGTGTAGCTTTATCCCCCTCTCGTACAGCGTAGATTATACCTCAGGCATTGTGCATCGCTAGGGTTGTTTTCCTGTTCTTTGCGCCGTGTCTTAATGGATTTGTCCTATTGTTTCCTCGTTCGTTGCTATCTTTGCTGTATATATTGACGAATGTGCGTGATGTCAGTATGGCTTATAGATGGTTTCATTACACTACTGGACAAAAATGAGACGAACAATGAAGGACACCTGCGCGATGGCAGAGGTTCGTGGCCACCGACCGGAAAAGAAGAGCGGGACAAAAACAGACCCTGCCGTGGTTCGAACACGGGACCCCACGATAACACGCTCGTTGCAATCGTATGCTCTAACCACTGAGCTACAGAGTCATTGCGAAGGGATCCTATATTATTATCATATACATATTGATCACTTTCGCCAATTCGCTAGCCCACTGGCAAGTGCTTTCTCTCAAGCTTGTTCATTACATCCACCCCCGTCTGTTCACGCATATGTACTTACTAGCGAAGACCCGTGCCTTGCACGGTGACCATGACACCTAAGCACTGCCAAAGGGACACATGCTGACAAATTGCCAAAGAAATATGACAGACCCATACTTCTCAGTGTGTAAGCTGTAATCCGATATATAAACATCTGGAAAAACGGGACCCGGTATATATAGGTATATACCGTATATAGCGCAGATACCGTGAATACTTACCCTCTAAATATCTACCAGTATAGGTGCAAGGGCCCGGCTTGTACTGGTATATACTCGTCGATACCTGTGGTGGATACTTGTATCCCGGTTTGGTATACAACACAGAACTCATGATAGGGCCACCGGCGCGTCGACAAAATTGCGCGCAATAATATGACATTGATGAAAAGGTCTAGAGCGGAGAACCTTTACATGCATACCATGTACCTCGGAAAGCGCAAGCTACTATAGCACTATGACTGCGACTTCATAATTGTTCCTCCTCATCAACGTCAACATCAATCTCCCGCCTAACCACACTGCCAACAGCTGAGTCGCGCTCACTGATCTCCATACCCATCTGACTTGGCAGATCATACTCCGAGTCGCCCTTGCTATTAACTGGAACATCCACCTCCATATTGGCCTCGCATCCGCCGTACCGTCCTGCTGCCTCCCATTCTTCGACTACCTCCCCCTCACCTTCGTTCCCATGCTCCCCATAAGTAGCAGCAGTATAAGCATGTTCCTCAGGGTCAACGTCCACAAAGTCATCGTTGATGAGTTCCTCGGGCAGGTGGATATTGTATTTTTGGGCCACAACATCCCAGTCATCTCCGGCCGCAAATTCGGGAAACTCGTCTTCATCCATTGGAGGCGCATCATGTGGCTGAGTGAACAGCCCAGTGGATGGATGAGGGGTGGGTGTGCGCTGGAGCGTGTGTTGCGATTTTGGCGGGAGCAGAACTTGTTTCAGTAGTTCAGTAGCTTCGTCGTTGGATATTTCGCTAGCAGTGCGATGCTTACGATGATTATCAGCTGTGCCAGTATTGCCGAAGGCGCGTTCTACGTCCCTCTTCCACTCATCTTCAGCATCCGCCAACTCTTCAAGAGGCTGCTCCATGTCGCTGTCGTAATCGTCGATATCGCCAACATCAGCACCGCATTGCAGTCTGCCAACAGACGTAGTAAGTGATGCAGTGAATGGAACCACAAACGAGTAGTACTCACCTTGCATCATACAACATTTTCTTCGTAAATGTCTTGAACTTATTCTCGTGTCCTTGACGAGCTGCCTGAGCGCCAGCTTCCTGACCAGCTTCGAGCCGTCGAACATGGTGATCATATACACTTTTCCAAGGAGTAGCGTCGAATTTTGCATTTACCCACTTCCCACCGGCCCATTCAGAGATGGCAAAATGAATCTACATGAGAAATAGACGTGTCATTGCCCGTCAGTGCCACATCGTGATTACAAGATTGAGCTTCATTCGAGGACATATCAGAAGCCAGCGGAACTCACCATGGTGCACGCAAATGCGATTGCTGAGATAGGCATTGCTGAGCCGAATTCATCAGCTCGACGAATTCCAATTGCGGACGTGGTTGAGAAGAACGCCTGATGAATGAATGTAGAGATCGCATCATTCTCATACATGAACTTTCGCGATCCAGGCTCCTTTGCATGTTCAGATTCCTTGACAAAAATGTGAGTATTCCTTACAAAGCAATAACGTCTGACTGACCGGATATATGAAAGTATCAGCTGTTAAGAGCTCCCTTGCATGGTCTTCATTCTTCTGTGCGTTCTTTGGGCCAGGCTTGAAGTCAAACGCTCGATCGATAGCTGTTCGAGCATCGCGTTTGACGTTACTCCGAAAGGAAGTGGCCGTTTTGTGAATCTGTAGAACACCGAATCGAAAATTAGTCACGATGTCCATGCACTGGGTTATGAGATCAAAACGGTACCCATTGAAAAAGATCCGGTGTCATCGAACACTCGACATTGTGTTCATTACATGCCTGAGCCCAACAATCATGCACCCATTTCTCTGAGTCAGTTGGAAATGCACATTCGGTTGCCATTTTGCTCCGAAAGATCTCCGATGCAAGGTCTCGAAGCTTGACCACCTCGGACGAAAAAGCCTTTCGAAGTGGTGTGGCCTTACCCTTCTCAACCTTGGCAGATTTGGGCGCAGTTGGTAGATCACATTCGATGTCATGATTAGCATCATCAGTATGACGACGCTTGCTACCAACCATTTCTGCATCTGCAGTGCCGCAGATATCTTCCGTTTTCATGTCTTGCTGATCCAAGCCTAAGTCACCAGTCACGGCGCCATTGGCTTCCAGACTTGCTGCTCCATCTGCCGCGCGACGTTGCGTAGCATTGAATAGGGTTTGAAATACTGCTAGGACTTGTGGGGCTATATAGCAGGGTATGAGCGCGCAAATTAGGTGCGAACCAATAGGTTCAGAACTTACCACTTTCCCTTGGTAGGGCGTCACAGAGACCTTGTAAGGCGGCCTTGACTGCTGAGTCGTCAAAACCTGTAACTCTAGGCTCAGCATACACGGGAGCCTTGACTGTGACAGGGGGAGCAGCAAGCCGCTCAGGTGCAAGTCGGGGGCGAGGGTCCAAAGCCACTGCACTCCTTGACCCACTAGAGGAGGAGGAAGGCCGAGCAACAGTCGCGGTCTTCCCAACACTGCGGCTGCTCATCTTCGACAGCAACACTGGGGGAGGCTGTGGCGGATTGATCACGACAACATTATTCCCAATGCGACTCGGAGTGTTGGTGGGAGTGTGATTCGGAGTGGGAGCACGGCTCGGAGCGTTGGTGGGAGCGCGACTTGCCAGAGTATTGGTGGGAGTGCCAGAATTCGTGAGAGTGTTAGTTACGATGGGAGTGCGAAGATTGGTGGGTGTTTTCGGAGGAGTCGCAGTCTGGGAGATAACCTTCTGAGCGCCAACACTAGCAAGACGGCCAACAGCATGAGCTTTCGCGACAGGGGTCACATTGAGTGAGTGGGTAAGGCTAGATGACAGGGCGGCGGCCTGGGAAGCCAGTGGTCCTTTGACCCCTGTGGTAACTCGGGATGGAGAAGGCCTAGGGACACTAGTCCTCGGGCGAACCGCAGGGGCAGCTGCGGCAGCCAAAGTTGTCGTCATGGCTGCTGCAGGCGCCATTGGACTCGGAGCCTGGACTGACTCTGGTACCGCCGCAGGAGTGGCATTTGCGGGCAGCCTATTCGTCTGCACAAGGCTAGTCGACTTCACAGTGATCTAGGATCATGATGTATGAGTCTGCGGTGAAGATCATATTATAGTGACAATACGCATACGGCACTTACTGAACCTGGAGCTCCCGGGGTATTGAGGTTTGCTGCATGAGTTGCAACCCGTTTATCTTGCGCCGTCATCTTCCTAGGTGCCGGTGCTCCTGCTCTTTTGGCTTCAGTGGCTTCAGCTTTCTGTTTGGCTTTCTCTGCGTTTGCAGCTTTACGTGCAGCAGCAGCCTCTTTCTTCTCAACTGCTCAACACTGGGTGAGTCTCATTATACCAACAGCTTCAAACAAATAACGTACTTAGCTCTTGTTGCCTCTCTGTCGGACGTCGAACACGTTTTGAGGGTTGAGACATGGCGGGTTTGACAGAGTCTCTAGGCCAGCTATTTAGCCTGACAATATTACTGAGCAGCTTCCGAGATATCACCTCGTTGTGTAGGCAAAGAACTCTGCTTTGCACGTGTAGGTAGGAACTGTATAGTCAGTTCAGACTAAAATCACCTTTTTTGGCAAAACAACGAGAGGGTGGCTTGAAGCCGAGAGTCGGAATGGCGTGTTTCAGCCTTTCCCCTGGACGCGGCATGGGCGGAACTGCACGGAGGCTCAGGCGGAGTCTAACACAATGCATAAATCCCATTGGCTATGGCTTGCATACACTGCGGAAGGGACTTAGAGCATAGAGCAAGGAACAGGAACACAATCAGATTCACCTTGAAGTCTTCCACCGTCACGGTACTGCGGCCTTCGCTTTCCGTTCCACTTCACAAGTCGCCGCTACACACCCCATAGCCTGCATACCTTATAGAATGCCCCGCGCACACACAGCAACAGGCAGCATAAACAATAAGAGACACCACTGTCGCTTTTGTAACAAGCAATTCACAGATGAGCACCGTGTACGCCAGCATGTTCAAAACGCCCCTTCCTGTCGTCGCCGTTGGGAAGTCCACCTTGCAAGCTATAAGATGCAGCCTGCAATTGCTACCCAGGAGGGACAACCGCAGGAATTGGCAGACATCGAAATGTCAAATCTGTCACCATCCCCGGTCATAGTTCCACATACTGGGGACCCAATTCAACCTATACCGGCGGAAGTGCTCATGGATGTCGTTGACTATATCAATGACAACAGCAGTGGGTCTTCTCACAGTACGCCTGAAGAGCACGAAGACTTCACCCGCTTCGTTGAATCCTATCCACGATCTGTACCTGAAACGCATGGAGAGGGGCGCACACGTTTCGAGCAGTGGCGACATGACGCACGGCAAAGTGAAACAAGTCGTTTCGCACCATTTGACAACGAGGATGAGTGGGATCTTATCCGTTGGATGGGCCAAAACCTTGGCCACAACCAGATCGAAGATTTTCTGAAATTACGAACTGTGAGTGCCTGAACTCGATATGTTATGACATTACTGAGCTTCTCTTACCTCTTAGATTCAAGGGTGCGATCTGAGCGTCGGTAGCAAGTACACCTTCTTTCAGAAGGTCGACTCGCTGCCCAGCTCCCAACAGTGGCTATATGACGACATAACGGTTGTTGGAGATCGTAAGGGAGAGGATGGGAAGTTTATGACAGAAAGGGTTGAGGTCTGGCGACGAGATCCGCTCGAGTGCGTCCGGGAGTTGATTGGTAACCCAGAGTTCCGTGATTCCATGGGATACACACCTGAGAAGGTGTTCGCTGATATGGGCCGGAATGTGCGTATATATGACGAGATGTGGACTGGTGACTGGTGGTGGGAGCGACAGGTAAGTTTATATTGCACATGACGAAACAATGGACTCTCACACTTAATTTTATCAGACGAAGCTTCCAGGCAACGCAACTATTGCCCCGGTCATCTTAGCATCCGACAAGACGATGCTTACTCAATTCCGTGGTGATCAAGTTGCATGGCCAGTTTACCTCTCTATCGGTAATATCGCCAAGGAGACCCGTCGAAAAGTGTCAGCAAGGGCAACTGTTCTTGTTGGTTACATACCCGTAACAAAGCTTGAGTGCTACTCAAAGGGTCCCGAACGCTCCCTGGCAGGATACCGTCTATTCCACCGATGCATGCGGACCATTCTCGAACCATTGTTGGAGGCAGGCAAGCAAGGTGAGATGATGATGTGCGCGGATGGTCGGATTCGTAGAGTCTTTCCTCTCCTCGCAGCATACATTGCCGACCACCCAGAACAGTGTCTAGTTGTGAATGTGAAAGAGAGCTTTTGCCCGAAGGGGAAGGTTGACTCAAAGAAGCGAGGGGAGTTGTGCGAGTGTTTACTGCGGACGGTGGATGAGACAATGACAGTTCTGCAGAATCACAAAGACGAGAAGGAAGATGAACGATTCACCTCGCAAGGCCTACGCCCTATATACGAACCATTCTGGAAGGATTTTCCGCACTGTAACATGTTTGAATGCATAACTCCGGACATCCTACACCAGCTCCACAAAGGCGTTTTCAAGGATCACCTCATGGCATGGGTGACGAAAATTGTGGGTGAAGAGGAGTTAGATCGTCGCTTCAAGGCAATGGCAAAGCTTCCAGGTCTTAGGTATTTCAAGAAGGGGATATCGGGGGTCTCACAATGGACGGGGGCGGAACATAAGGAGATGCAGAAAGTCATTGTGGGGTTGCTGGCAGCAGCGGTGTCGGAGGAGGTGATGGCGGCCGTCCAAGCCCTCGTGGACTTCATCTACTACGCTCAGTTCCACGTTCACACGGACATCACCTTGGGACGTCTTTGCGAAGCCCTGGAGACCTTCCACGCGAACAAAGCGGTGTTTGAACGCTTGGGTATCCGGGACCATTTCAACATTCCCAAGCTACATGCTATTCTCCATTACCTCGAGTTCATTCGACAACGCGGGTGTCTTGACGGTTTCAACACCGAGCTTTCTGAACGCTTGCATATCGACTTTGCGAAGGAGGCATACCGGGCAGGAAACCATCACGACTACATCGCCTACATGACACTTTGGCTCCTTCGTCAGGAAAAGCTTCATCTCCGACAGACCTACCTTGAATGGCTCGCACGCCAGGAATTCCAGGAATCACTTACGGGTCAAGCTGAAGAGCCATTGCTGGAGCATGAGTCAGATCCCTCCAATGAGGGCCTGGACGCTGTTGTTCAAGCTGTGGCCAGTGGTTCTTTGGATTCGGATGAGCTTGCTGCGGCCTCCGAAATGCTTGTTGACGAAGAAGATACCGAGTTGGAGCTTCAATCCCCAGACGCACCCGCCGTTGACGCGTCAGGAGTCGCTTTCGAGTCCGAACAGAATACTGAACATTCTCCTATTGAGGAGTTGCTTGTTCTCTCTCCGGAAGTAAGACGGAGGGTGCTTGTGAAGCTTCCACGTTACTCTCTGGCTAAGAAGTGCGCTTACCCAAGGAGGTCGGTCGCGACGCTGCAATCGGACTATGGCGCACATCAGTTCCATCCTGCAATGTACACCTTTGTTCGTGAGAATTTTCCGAACTCACCTGTACGTCCAACTAGCTACACCTCCTACGATGTCTATCGACAACTCAAGGTACTACGAGCTTGGAATCCCTACATCGGCAACAAGATTCAATACGATCGCATTCGCGCTATCCCTGCGGTACCCGAGAAAGGTAGAAAGAGGGCGGTCCCGGGAGCTTTCGACACCGCTCTTGTTGTCGCAGATCGTAGGGCGTATGAGGAGGGACCTGTAGGGTCATTACAAGGTACGTTAGTCACCATTCAAAATTACAATGGTCTCTACGGCCAGGGAAGCAAGTGAGTGCTAAGAGATCTTACTTAGGACTACGCGCGGCTCGGGTCCGGGTCATATTCAATCTTCTGCCTCAGTTTCTTCCCCCCGGGCAGTCCCCGCAGCCTCTTGCTTATGTCGAATGGTATACCCCCTTCACGCGCGTCGATCCGCAGACCCGCATGCACTATGTCGCGCGTTCAACACGCAACCGCCTGCCAAACGCGTCGGTGGTGAAGATGGAGGACATTGTGGCGCCGTGTCATTTGATTCCACGGTGCAATGCAAAGATCGATCACTCTTGGTCTTCGGATAACATCCTGGAAGTGGCAACCCATTTTTTCGTCAATCCTTACATCTCAATTGACGTGTTCTCATCGTCTGGTTTGTACACTAGATACTGTTGACTTATACCTACATTATCTCACTTTGCTTGGTCCTGGACCTCCCATATCTTTTTAACAGGTCCTATATAGTATTCTCATTAAGCTGTAACCCTCCTTTTTTCTTAGAGAATTAAGGCCCGGCTCCAAAAAAGTGTTGCAAATATTCAGGCCTAGAAAGGAGCCGGCGCTAAAACCTCGGTGTTCGTTCGTGCGTGATACCATTGCGGGAACTTTAAGTTCAGCTATATACGGTATCTACTTGCCTGGCATGTGTATGCCGGTATATACTTCATATACTCGACCGGGTGGTATATACACTGACGCTTTTTCCAGATGAAAGTGGTAAGCCAGCTGAGCTTGGCCGATTGTGTATCACTGCTGGCTACGCAGCCTGAGCCACATCCTATAAACATAATCACTGCTCAGAAGTAATCATGTACTCCTCAACACCACTGACAATACAGTATAAGTACACGTATGACTGTCACCAGACTTCATACTGTACTTTTTTGAGCGTAGGTTCATTTTTTTGAAATTCTCAAAGGTCGCTCCTCACCGATGAACCTCGATTGTCAATCAGAGGCAATTGCGGGAGTATTGGAAAACCGGCCATTAGGCGTGACGAACTTACGGTCGAAAAAGTACAGTATATACACTCAGGTGGCAGGTACAACCCCAATAATGCAAGTCCATACGTCAAGTCAGAGCACCCTGTCCCTTGACTTCAATTCCCTATTGCAAGCTGTAATAGTCATTGTCATGGGTGAAGCATTGGGAAGGGACCAACCCACAGAGTGGCTTGAGAGCCAAGCCAGCATATGAAGGGAGAGCAAACTCAACGGAGGTGCCAATAAACTGAGTGCAGCCCAGAGGTGACTTGAAGAGAACAATTTCACCTATATGTTGGGGGAACAAAAATCTGAGCTTTGTAGTGAGCAGACACAACGGCAACAATTTAATGCCCACCGGCACATCCACCTGAACTTAGTAGACTGAAGAGTCGAAGACTAAATACTGATATTTACTTCAAGCTCTGGCCACAGAGCTCTACAGATTCCAAATTACTGGCCGGTGAAGCAGCCACTAATACAGCTGTTTGGGTCATGAAGGCTCATTTTTGAGAGGGCAATATGTTCATTTTGTATAGCTGTATCGCTCAAAGTTCAAGGAAGCAGCTGCAGAAAGCAAAGAGGCACTGCATAAGTCGACCAATTTCTTCAGTCACGTGATCTCATGAAATTGTTGAAGAAATGGTGTTTTTGTTTCAATTTCCCCAATTTTCACTCCATTTCTTCAACACCTTGAATAAATTTAGAATTTTTTCACGACTTCTCTACCAATTTCATCATTGAAGACACCCGTCAACTTACCCAGTGAGGACAGAGAAGCGCAAGAGAGAGCGGCAATGGATACAAAGCGCCCATGTCATGTGCCTGTAATGAGTCAGCATCAGCGCCACAGAAAGCGCCAGCCAATGAGAGGACGTGTTTGTCTCGACGTGTCAGCCAATCAGATATCAGATTTGTCTACGCGGTGGAGCGAGCGTGTCCTCATTTATATTATAGAGGATACCTAACGACTATCCGTTATCTGTACTGAACAGACTGGGTCGAGATCTAGTCTTCTCCTGCTGTTGAACGTTTCGAGGCAAAGTCTTTAGGGTTCGACAAGTCGCCCTTGTGACCGTTGTGTGCTGTTCTCACTAAACATTCAGCTTACAGGTAATTTCAAGTTCACGTCACTGTTCAGTCTCGCTACAGCCTACAGGTGTTGTTGTTGCAAACATCTTCAATACACATGCCCTTCGCGGCCGCTTGGTGAAATCAGGCGTCAAATGAATAGTCCCTGAGTCGAAATAAGAGAACAAGGAAACCAGGCGACCCATAAGTACTGTGGCGAATGCAACTGACTTCCCCCTTCCCTCCTTTCTGTACTTCTATAGCGACCCCTAGCCAACTGCTAGCGTTGTCACACGCGGGGGAAAATGCTGGACGAACTCGATGGATTCCCGGTGCAAACGGGGAGACAGGCTCTATCATCGTTCGATATCATGTCCTCGCCCACAAATGAAGACTATGAGAGTTCAGTCGATGACAGCGAGGTACGCACTCCATCCTAATGACTCTCTTCTGTTCTTGCTTAATTACTTTAGTTTAAGTTGGCCTTCCCAGAAGGTATTGACCAGTGGGTGGAATGGCACTCCACTGATTGCTTCGACATGCCATGGGAGTACCTGCGCGACTTCTTCGCCTCTCACGGGTATGAACTGTATGTTTGCCCGCCTCGGAGTCGACACAGCAGAGACTTGTGTGTCCCCGAAGCCGCCGGACCAATGCCAATCACGAACTTTGGAACCATTGGGAGTTTCGTCTACGTTCCTGAGTATCGCGCTACGGTTAGTTTGCACTACCTTTTCGCAACTGGGATGTTGACCAGGGACGACGCAGGAGATTGGCATCTGGGCCGCACGAAGTCGGTAAGATGTTCACATTTTCTTGGATTAGAGTGGTAGGCGTAATAGCGGCGTGACAGGGAGGGACGTCATGTGCTTGTGAATGCCACCCATACTCGGGCTGAGGTGGAACGCAAATCTTGCGACTCAGAAACGGATAGCAAGGACGAGCTCAAGATAATGGATTATCTTTCTCAAGTTGAAATGGAGGAGGACGCGGCGATCCCTCTGACCTCTATTGATCGCATACGATACGGAGACTGGTTGTTTGTGATATATCCTCGGTGGCAGTCAGTGTTTATCACTACCCCTGCTTTCGACGAGCTGTTCCCCTTTCCGGACCCATTGGATTTTCTCCGCTTCTGTAAAGAAGTATGCAAGGTTAGTCAGACTTAGTACACAACGTAAACCGGCTATGAACCATTTTCAATCTAGGGGTTTGCCTTTCTGCATAGACATCGCATAGCTCATCTGGTACAAATTACGCCTAGTTTAAATGCTACTCGTGCTGATATTCTGTTTCACAGAATATACGTCCCGAGAATATCATGATGAATATACTCTCTGGAGCGTTCCTGGTCTACGACTGGTTCCAAGGGTCCCGATTCTTGCATAACCTCCCCGTTAAGTTCGGTATTCAGGATTTTGGGTTTGCTCGTCACTTCGCCGAAGACACTGCAGGACCGTGCACGGTTGATCCCTGCATTCACAGACAGGGAGATGTACCGCCTGAGACGAGACGGCGTGACCCAAAACCTTTCGATCCATTCGCCGCCGATGTTCATCAGCTTGGTTCACTCTTCGTAACGTTCTTTACGGTAAGCCTTGAGAGTATGGGCTGATTTTCTCGCATGTTCAACGTCTGCATGTAGACGCGTGTCAAGGAAATTCCTGAAGTCGGCTCGATCTTTGAACACATGACGAAAATCGAGCCGAAGGAACGCATCTCCATGTGCGAGGCTGCGGCGTTATTCGAAGATATCATTCAGAAGCGTGTCTGTCGACAACCAAACTCCGGAATCAACTATCATGTCGAGCACGTTGGAGTTGTAATGCGACCGGAGGAAGAAGATATGGATGGATATGAAGACTTCTCAGACGCTTCCTTGTCTGAATCCGAGGGCGAGGATTAGCCTCCTCAACGCCTTAAATACCCTATTGCTTCTTCCAATTAACCTTCTTATCACAATCTGCTCTATACATTGATTTCGTCAATGATTCATGTATTCATGTGAGTTTGTGAATGCGAGATGATGATATATACCTTGTATTTGGATCGAATTGATTTCCTCCAGTTCGAGCGCTGGCTGTGTGTCAAGTCAAGGTGAGTTATTCAAACTTATGTAGTCTGATTCCTCTGTTGACCTCAACCGAACTAGTAGGATGCATCCCTCTCTCCCCTAATAGTTTCTGCGGTTGCAGTTTTCGGATACGTTAGCATTCTTTCAGTGCTGTGTCGTAATACTCTAACAGAGCACAGAAAATCCACGTTTACAGAGCCAGAGCAGATGCGGGAGGAATAACCAACATCAGGGCTTCGCTGGGACTATTGCTTGGCACATGCTGCCATCCAAAACCTCAAAGCTGTGCTTGCAATGGTTCAATTTATTCGAAGAGCAAGTTCTGGTGTTGGCACTGGACATCCCGGTCACTGGCGGACTAGCAGGAACCCTGACAAGAGTCCTTGCAGAAGTGAGGTTGGTGTATAGCTTCAAATGCGATAGCTTGCCCATGTTATAACTAACAGGTTGCGTTGTCAGGGTCTCTTTACTTTTTGTCCTCTGTCGTTGCTAGTCTACGTTTTTCAGGGAATGGTCCAAAACCCTTACTGGGCAGTGCCCTGAGTTTGCTGAGGCTTTTCGTCACTGCAGACTGTTGGTTTTCATGCGGCAACATACCTTCGCGGCATTTGAATTTCCGGAAAGCCTGTGCACCATAGAGAGCAAGACCATGCAAGCTGCTTCTCCCCTACCTCCATCACCCGTTCTTTCGTTTGAGGGAATTTCCCGAATCTTTCAAAGTTACTCGTGCATCGCCTGCTATGCACTCTTCGGTGCCTGCATGCTAATCCTTATGCAAAACGTTGCGTCGCAAAAAGCTGCATCTAGATGCTTGTACAACCATATAGGTGACAAGACACAGAAACCCCTCGCTATACGAGTATAAATTACGGCTGAAGGGCGAGAATGGAGTGTCAAACTACACACAGTCGTCATCGTACATCTTCAAGTTCATGGGTCTAAGAGACTTCCTCGGGAAATTAGAGACTCTGCACAATAAGGTGTGTCGTGTAGCTGTTGCTTACCGTGTTGCTGTTGCCAGGATAGAGCTGACTATTGTTCTCCTCTTTGTGACCAGTCCAGAAGTAAAGAAACAATTTCTGCCAGGAAAAGACCGCAAATTGAGAGACGACTAAGTATGGTGAGCTTGCTACCACTACAGGCTCATATACATAGCTTGGTATTCACACTCATGTCAGTCTGAAGACGACGCATACAGGCGAGTTCCTCCGAGTGGAAGCAAAGCTCTCTCTCCTCGATCCTCGAATCATTATTCGAATGCGATCTCATCGGATCGGCCACCGCGGAGAACGTCGCACAACCACCCGCCACCTCGAAATCACCATGAACAGCGGTGCTAACACTTGGTCATCTCTTTCTCACTTCCACATTCATCACTTCTCGTCATCTTCCTTGTACGTCGTTCACATTCCCCTATTGCCCCATTGCAAGAATGGGGCATTGCCATGGTGCATTTTCTGCAACACACGTACTCTTTCGCATCAGTTTTGACTTTGTCAGTAGTTCATTCACTATTCAATGTCGGTCATCGCGGACATTCGTTCCCATCCACATCCCTCATAGTATCATAATCCTTGCGAAGCTAAACCTCTAGTAACCTACGTAGCACTTGTTTTGGTTCACATATATCCATTCATACTCGACGAGATGACCTTACTTGAGCCGGCAATGTTCATATAATTCTGCAAGCTCTCTTGAGAGAGACTGCGTCAAGCAGAGGAACGATGGGATATGGCTTAGTGCACTCACTCATTCACAGGTGGCCACTTTCCAACAAATTCCATAGGACACTCTCGCTGCTTGACTTCTTCATCTAATAAATTCTGAATGTCCGCGAGGTGTTGGTGGACTTCTACCATAGTAGGTCGGTCCTCTCGACGTCGGCTCGTCATATGCTGCGTGAGTGGATCAAGTTCTGGAACGTGGGAGAGCAAGGGCTAGAGGTCCGTCAAAGAGATTATTCGTTTTGTCACTCAGCTAGAATGGATGCGACGTGTAGAACAACTTACCAACAACGATGCACGAATCAACTCTCCGAATTGATAGACATCCCGCGCAAGGTATGGGTTCACAGATGTATGCCCTGCTTTCGTTTCATCGCCGAAGGGTTGTCAGAAATTAGTATCAGCCTAATGATTATGAACTTTGGATTGATGTACCTTTGGTCTTCCCTTTGAAGGCCTGGCGAACGAATGCCTTCAATTTGTTCTCATGCTTGTATGTATCCCTTGTCGTGCCAGTTGTAACATGCGGACTTGACAGTTTTGACATGGCACTCGTCACATTGCCACTTTCATTTAGGTCGGAAATATCTTCGTGCGAGTCCGGGACAACATTTGGGTCTACAAATCGAGCTAAGGAGTGTAGAACGATGCCATACTTGATGGGGAGGGGCTCAGGCTCGAACGCTCGGTAGGCAGACCAGTTTGGGTGGAATTGTTCGGCACCGAGAATGTTACGAACGAAGGAATCCTCGTGGATGAGCTGAATTGCAGACATGTGAGCAGACTCAAGATATAATTGGGGATGAAGTCTCCGATTAGAGACTGGGCTCACGGTATGTGCTATTCCCAACGAATTCAAGTATGCGAGACCCTACTCGGAGTTAATGGTGCCTGAACAAGAGCAATCGGGCGAGAGTCAGGACGCTTACCTCGCTAACCTGGGCCAGAAAGTCCATAGCGTCTCCCACCTGATGCATGTCCATCCCGCCGAATCCAGTCTGTATCTCTCCCCACCTCGCGAACACGCCAAACGTCCAACCTTCATGCTCAAGGAACTTAAGCGGTAGCATGGTATGATTGCGCGAGTCTTCTTCGTTGCAGACGGACAGAAGATAGCGATACACAGAGAATAGACCTGCAGCACCAGTGCTTGAATCCTGTTGATCAATGTTGTGTTTCATGACACGAATGATGACCGGACGACCTGTGCTATTCTCCACGTAGCGTCAGAAACCCGCATGAGACCAGCATGAGACCAGAACGAGTTGACATGAGCGAGGAGAACATACACAAGCTCGGTAGCAGGCCAGGTATAGTGAGCATTGACAAGTCGTAGAGGTGGGATGAACACAAAATTCCCCAACATTCCAAACTTGTCAGGACCTGTCTGTTCCACCATACATCTTGGGGCGAGTAGTTTCACTTCTCGAAAGTATACCGCAAACAACTCGTATCCTTGAGCAAGAAAGAACGAGTTGAATGCCATCCATGCCCTATCGTATGTTTGTTGTTCTTTGCTGATCTCCTTCCACTGCGCCAGGGAGTTAGGAATCTCAGCAGGGATCGTGTCTGGAATCCTTGCTAATGTCTAAGTGACGAAGAGTGTTTCCATTAAAGCAAACACGTACCGATCCGTTACGAGGCTTACCGCTTTATCAACCTGAGAGGGTATCAAAACAGAGTCTGTCGTCGCCACAGCCATTGACATGCGGAGCAATGAAACTGACAATAACAATATCAACAATAGTCACGGTAAGCAACGAGGCTTGACCCAGCACTCATATAGGAGTCTGACGCCCCTCACCTGACGACTCAGGGACTTGTCAAGTTCACAGCGCGGCACTTGTTGTATGCGTCCCTTGTATGCCTGCATTGTGTGTGATTTAGGTAGCCTGGTAACAGGAACAAGGACATCGTTCCTGCACAAGCTTCGAGCTAGTTTAAGCTTCTAGAACGAAAAACAAGCATTGCTATATGAACACCACAATCGTCAAGCATTAACGTTAAATCAAGCGTATCTCCAGTACAGCTCGGTTCAAGAAATACCTGGAATGAAGTCAGACATCAGATTATAGCAGATAACTCGCGACTGCTGAGATCTGAGATGGTGGTGGTTCACAAATTCCCGCTACCGTAAGGTAGTGGGTCTTGTAGCCGCGAATTCTCCACGGTTTGGCAGGATCCGCGTAGATGCGTAATTGTGCCCACGTCAGCATGGGAATATTCCCTTTAAAGGAGTTGTGCCATAGATATCACTTGCACTCCGACCTCTCTCAGCCCTTCTTTCGAGCTTCATTCAGTCCTGACCATGACCATGTGAGTATTCTGAACGACACCAATGTAATAGATACCTGTAGCAATACCCCCTGCTTCCGCTTCTCTTGACACCCTGTAAGTCCATATATGATTGAGTTACAAATCATGCAAAAATCACCCTATCTCTTTCTGTCGCAATGAAAATCCTACTTTCCGAGTCGAGTTTCAGAATTTGCCTCAAACTCCTGGCCTGCGCATTATGCTCGGCCGCAATTTTGCGGCCTTACTGTCCTTATATTACAGTATGAGAGCCTTTAAAGTCAGACGCGTCAGTTTGCCCGTAAGTTACATCATGGTCGTTACGCGAACTGCACGTGGTTATTCACCTCTCAAAGCTGCAAGCAAACTTCTCTCAGAGGCTCACTCTGACCCCTTGAGACTCCCAACTCATCATGATTATGTTGCTTCGATGTTGTATTGGATGCCATGAACACTAGTGCAGCCAATCCCAAGGCTTGAGGGTACAACACCCTCGCTGTCTTCCTGCAGCCGGCCTGGAGATGGAGACGGACAGTGACAGATCCTGATATTATGAGCGGCCTTCCTGCTCCTTCCTGCATGGTAATCATGTCGAAAAAACCTGTACGCTCTCATTTGGGCCGGTGAGCAAATCTCTATGATGATCCTTACAATGTATCATGACTTTAACACAACATGTATGTGCCTCTCAGGCTCTTCAAGATCATCGCGACATGGCACTCCCATTTCGGCTTTGATTGTCCACAGAGATTGGCACTAAGTGTTCTTGCGAAGAAAATGCCTACATGCCCTGTTTAGCATTCCGCGAACCCCGAAATCACTGTCCTAGACTCTGAAGCAATGGGCCAACTCAGATGTTTGATAGGACCCCTAGGCGTTCAGGCTTCGAATGAGAGCAACAAGATGATGATTCTTCCTATGCAGTATGTACCTTGTGGTGCAATTTGGGTGCAGTACTGTGGTCTGCATGTATGGTCTCGACTCGACTAGCGCTGCATGATATTCGCGGGCGTTCAAAAGACCATGCAACATGTCGAGATTGAGTTCGATTCACAGGATCGTCCACTTTGACGTATGCATGAAACACCTGTTACAAAGGTCTAAATTTACGACGTCCCGCGACATTTAATTCCCTCATAATGTGAGTTTTGTTGATCTTAGGCTCTCGCGACGCCCCACCAACCTCCTGTCCTCGCTCTTTGCGAGATGGATGCACCATTCGTAAATTCTCCTGATCTCGAGAGCGGCGGTGGTTCATCATACAGCGTTTGTCATTCTCGTTTGCTGAGCAGCATGGTACATACTGACTTGCCGTAGTTGAAAGGACAGCAGCATGTTGCGTTCGAGCTCAAAATGGCTGAGAAAGCCAACCAAAGGCCTGCTTTATCAGCCAAATCCAATGAACCCCGGAGACAGCTATCGGAGGTGCGTCCATGGCCGCTCTCAACGACATCGTACATTTTTGACTTAACAATGTTATAATTTCTCAGGATGATATTCTAGACAAAACGGCCTCGCAGGCTGGGTGGCAGTACCTCGCAGAAAGATTACGAAGGTATGATGAAGACAAAGTCAAAGGATGTAAGGAAGACATCGACACACTCCTCGTCTTTGTAAGTACAACTCATCCATGCTAGAATAAGGCTGAACAATGTCGCGCAGGCTGGTCTGTTTGGCGCAGTAATTACAGCGTTCATCATCGAGTCCTACAAACAATTACAGCCCGATCCAAATGCCACGACCGTCTTCCTCCTAGCCCAGATTGTTCGCCAACTGAACAGCTCATTGGTTGACAATGACCTACTGGACACGTTCAACCCAGAACCCGTCAAGGCAACCTCTGTGCAGATCAATATTCTCTGGTTTTGTAGTCTTCTTCTCAGCGTGATGGCCGCGTCCGCTTGCATCATCGTCAAAGGCTGGTTCCGAGAGTATCTCTCTGCGACAGAAAACGTCCCGGCGAAGGAGTACTGCTATCGCCATTATGGGCTTATCAAGTACTACGTGTATGAGATGGCTGATAACCTACCTCTACTCCTACAAGTCGCTCTGGTGCTTTTCTGTGCCGGGTTGATACTCTTCATCCACTCACTCAACGATGTCGTCGGGTGGGTCTGCACGGCATTAATTGTGGTCAGCGTGGCGATCTACGTTTCCAGTATTGCGATCTCGATCTTTGATCCCCACTGTCCCTTCAAGGTACCCTACCTCCTCCACGTATACAAGCACCTCATATTTGCATGTATCTTCGTCGCCAGAGTATTCCGAGTCCTCTCTCGGTACCTGTACGACCTCTACAAGCGTGTTATAGGGACTTCAACAGAACCGGTCACAGTACAAATCCCGCAGTGGAGAGAGCTGTACGAGGGCGTAGAGAAGGGGAGCAGGGTATACCAACAGCATCTCGGCGTCGCTCTGACTTACCCCGGCATGGACGGACCATCACTTGTCGCGGCCTATACGACCTTGATGAACACGGAATTCTTGCCTTACATCGCAGATTGCATCAGGACATTTGACTCTTTGCATGAAGCAAAGAAATGCATCAAACAATTGGAAGACATCGGGAAATGGGTCGGATTCTCCAGTCGAGATTGGGCCCCATTTTGTCAGGCGCTGATAGACATCCTACATCGCAAATTCGAAAACAAGGGCGGTATACCTCAAAGTCAGAAAGACATACGTACTTTCAAGTGGGCCGTCAGGTTCATCTTCCAAAAATGCAGCTTGAAGGGGCTGCGTTTCCACGATTTATTCAACAAGGTCCTCGTCGATGCAGAACACCTGGTCGACGATAGCATTATGCGACATATCTTGTCCCAGCCCTCTTCACAGGTCACACACCTAAGGAACCAGGCCAGCCTGGACGCAATCAAACCTCTGCGTGGACAAGGTAAGTAGTGCTATTCTCGAACACGTTGATATATACGAGTACTCACCATAAAATATGGTCAGCCATCAAAACGATCATGAATAATACCGGTTCACGGCTCGATTCCTATCGTACTATCTCCTCTGGTTGGTTAGCGACATACCTGTTCCTGGCCCTTCACTCCGAGGAGCAAGCACATTTGGACGCCATAAAAAGTCATCTGGCCGAAATCGCCGCAGAACCTCTCAAGGTTTCCGCAGAAAGCCAGCACGATGCACACCATCAGCATCTGATGACGGTCAAGCACTGTGTCGTCTTACTGGAGGATCTGAGGAGAAAACATCCCGATGCAGACATAGGTGGAGAGATTCTGGAGCGTCTGAAAGAGCTGGATTCTTAACGGCGTGCAGCGACCCTACCATGATCATGATGGAGTCCGCGCTTTATGAGCTTGTATTTGTTGTAACTTAATTTGCTGCTTTCTCCCAGGTGGTATAGTTTATGCAACGTTCGCGTCCAAGTTCAAGCCCGGAATTCGCGGACTATTCCTTCATGTCGTCTCGGACAGGATATACCTTTGTATTCCAAGCTGCTACCGTTTAGTCGTGGGGACTTCGTTTTCTATCAGGCCTACCAAGCGATGCTACGTATACCTACCGATCGCAGACTATTTGTTTACTATTCGCCGGCCCTGTATCATGTCGTGGCCTCAATTTTCAACCATTTGTTGGTGCAAGCCTGTCCATCCTCAATAATTGACGTGACAGAGTCGAATTGAATACGACATGTGTTGGTACAAACCTAGTTCAACTTCCTTTACCGCGATGGTACTCGATCACCGTGACTGCCGACGGCGATCAATTTAGAGATCGCAGTTTTGTATCAAACAACGTCGCTCTTCCAAAGCAGCGTTCATTCTGACTCACGACTGCGATCCGTTATTGCATCGAACGTCCATATACCAAATTTCCATCTGTAGCAAGGTCAGTGTGAAGCAAAAGGCAGTCTAGCTTGATTGTGATTGATCTCATCCATACAATACAGTGCCCTGCATAGATTATCATAGCCATCGTGAACATCTGCTATACATCATCATGACCACTGTATCCCATACCGAATCTCCAGCACCAGAGAGTACGCTTCCTTATCCTCCCATCCACAAAGACAAGAAGTTTGTCGTGTTGTCCGATTGGTTGGTATTCGCAGTCGGTTCGTCTTTCAGATCGGAGGGCTAGGCTCTCCTAGGCCTCTCCATTTGCTGTATTTGCTTTCTAGATCGCATCCAAGGCTGACGTTTTGGCTTCCGCATATCCTCCTCCGTATCTATCGTGCATTGTCCGCGAACCCGTGATTTTCTCGCACCACGATCATGCAGGGATGGCACCATCACCAACCGCGATTCCAACGATTGTAAGCCCTACATGGCCAGCTTGAGCACATTTCTGAGATGCTGACCTCATTTGGTGATGCTAGATATGACCGACCATCTCGGTTTCGGTCAAGAGAAACGTAGACAAGGGAACCTAGAGATCCTCTCGGGTAGAGTAACCTTTAGGTACACTCACACTTTTCTTGCCGCATTCGTGTGATACTAATGCACATCCGCCAGAGATGAATTCAAGAAGATGTTAGACAGTGTTGTCGCAAATGGGCACACTTTCGACGAATGTAAAGAGGTGCTCAAGGAAAGTAAGTCTACCTTTGAGCTATAACACATGGGATCATCTCGGAATGCTGAGTACATGGTCTGTGTAGACATCAGCTTAGACCCTGGCTTCCGGGAGTTTTACGATTATTGCAAAGCTCACGATATCCCGGTCGTCATCATCTCAAGGTAAGTCGTCTCGCACAAACCGTAAACATCGTTTGACTCGATTGTGCTTCCTCAGTGGAATGGCCCCGCTTATCCGTGCTGTGCTCTCTAAACTCATTGGCGAAGAGGAATCGAAGAATATTGAGATTGTTGCCAACGACGCCATCGTGAAGGACGATGGTTCTTGGGAGATCAAATACCGCCACCCCACTAGGTTTGTTCTTCCCTATCGATCAATCATGCAATGTTGCTTAAGTTCACAATAGCGGGTTCGGCCACGATAAAAGCCAGGCTATCCTGCCGTACAGTAGACTCCCAGATCCCCCTTTGGTATTCTTCTTTGGAGACGGCGTATCAGGTATCATTATGCTGAACGGCTGGTATCGTTGGTACCCATACTCACGTTTGATGCTTGCAATGTAGACATGTCCGCCGCACGCCATGCCGATATTCTTTTCGTCAAGAAGAAACCAGGAGCAGACAACGATTTGGCGGCATACTGCACTCGCGAAGGCATACCGCACATTTTGTTCGAGGACTTTGGAAGGGCCCTTGGCGTTGTCTCAAAGGTGGTAGAGGGAGAGTTGACGAAGGAACAGGCGCTGGCGCTCGGAAGTGCATAAGCTTCAAGTTGGATCGTCGATAGTGGAGCATACCATACCGCCTCCCAGTGGGGGGATGCCACGATATAGAAGATAGGTTCACGAATGCAACTGTTGTAACAATTCACTAGCAGGATATGATGTCCGTCATCGCAACATCACGGCAATCCATCCCGAACGTGATGCTTAGTATAACACTGTTTTACTTGCTTGATGAGATGAGAGATGAAATGAGGGTCATGATGACCTGGTGAACGACATGCTCATGGAGCGCATACAACTGAACTTGACCACTACATAAGTAGTCTCTTCCAGAGTTCGAGCCGTCGCCGCGACCTGCGGGCCGGGCCAGTGCGTTGGACCTTATTTGTTCTTGTTATTTTCTAAAGCCTTTGCCTAAAATGGTACACAGCTCAGTACCTCCGAGGTTGCTCCGACGAGCCTCTTTTAATGGAACACACCTTTTCCGTCTCACAATCTGTCAAGATGATATACTGAAAGGGCATCTACAGAAAAGAGTATCACGGCGGATGGTAGTTACCGATCTTTAATTGTTAGGTCGTGAAGTCATTGACACATTCGATCACTAAAGTTCCGACCCTCAGGGTTCCAGTTGTCGTATAAAAGTAGATGGCATTAGCACAGCTAACGGGACAATTATTATGTACATGGGGTAAGGGGAATGTTACATCGAATGGCAAATGTGATGTCGTAGCAAGTCGTAACTACGGGTATAGCAAATCTCGTGATGCGTCGTCGAAATCTTGATTTAGGTACATAAGGATACGTGCGAAATGAAACGAAACAGGTTGGATATTCTTGAAATGCGAAGTGATGTGTTCGAGTCGGAGTCTATGAGGGAATATGTGCAAGTCGATAATGTGCTGTATATGTTTAAATATGCGATGCGATGCGAAATCCGAAGTTCGAATAGAGGTGGGTATCGTGTTCAGTCGTTAAAGTCGTTATAGATTTCTGCATCAGGTCATGAGCATTTATTCTGATTCCTGGCCAAATGAGGACACGTACCTGGCCACCAAATAGATCTGTCCGTCTGCGCCCATCATCAAACCACCAAACCAGTGCATGCCACAGAGTGTGTCAACTCTCTTTACGTTCTCACCCTTCTCCCTCCGCCTCTTCTGACTTCCCTCAGGCAAGGCACGATACCGCGCCTTGTACGAGGCGTACGTCAGCTGCCGCCATTGCTCAGAAGGAAGTGAGGACCATTCCGGTTCTGGGAACGACTGGCTGAGAGCCTTATAGACCCCTTGAAGAACATCGTCTATGGTGACTATGTCCTTCAAGTCCATAGCGTAAGGGTTGCTTAGTCCATAGTGATCTCGGCGTTGGCCGGGTTTGATGAGTAGAGACCAAGGCAGAACAAACTCCGGCGTCGTTACGAGGACCTGGACTGGGATAGAGCTGGCCGGAGGCTGAGTTGCAGGGGTCATCTTGGCGTAGTCAATGTCTACGTCGGAGAATGCTCTGTGTGGGTTCACCCGCATGTCCCAGTGCGCGGGCGGGGACGTGAGGAATGAAACAGGAGACGGTCTGGAGTAAGCTGCGTAGGGAATATACATCTGAAACGACATGGGGATAATTAATGGAAATGATAGCGCTACACCTGTGACAATCCATACCTTTTCCAGGGGTTGCGTCGGTGAGTAATCGTCGTCGTCCGCCCATGGGTTGCTCTGTGGGAGGCTAACGAGACATTCACACCGCGTTAGAATCAATCTTGTATAGCATCATGATTATAGGGCGATCCGTACCTTATAGGGATGGCCTGTGTTCGCTTCGACTTCGATTTGTCGTTGCGAGGCAACCGTTGCACTGGGTGCCGCGGCGATATCAAACGGACGTCCACCTTCTCGGCCCATCGTACGTGGCGAGCACTTTGCTCCGAGTTGGTGATAGGGATGGGAGCGTATGCAGGGGGAGAATAGGAATTCGCTCGGGGTCGCGGTTTTACAGGGGCGTGCGTCGCGTCGAGTGAGTAAGAGCGGGGTGTTTCTGCGCCAGGCATAGGGGTAGGGAACGTAGGTGCTCTTCGACGTCTGAATGTGTTGAGAAATCTCTTCATCCTGCTGTCACTGATATCGTCGTACATGAGTAGAGCGATGGGTAGTGCTCTGTTGAACAAAATGGGTCGAGTCGGTGCAAATCCGCTTGACGGATACAAAGGATTGAGGGGAAGGGAGATGGGGGTCGTAGTGAGGGATATAAGCACAACAAGCACATAATATATAATGATTTCCTTCCAATTGTTTCCATGGAGAGCGCGCCCTGATCAAGAGGCCGAGGGGCTATGCCCCAGGAGCATTATACTCAGTTGTGGGGGTACTTGGTGGTGACACTAGTGTTTGATGATGTGGCAGTCATTGTATACGAGGTGAACATCACCAACAGAGATGTACATCGCATACATGTTCGGAATTTGTCAAGAGGCGGAGAAAACACGAGGATCTTGCAATGCTGTGGGCTACATTAGCAGGATGAATCAATGGGTATCCATAACAAGCCGAGAACGGCGCTGTCAACGTCGATTAGGTACTGCCAGCAGCGTGGCACAGTATGTGGACGGCGATGGCGTAGGAGAATATGGTTATGTTGTACGCATTTGGATGCCCTTGCCTACTGTATTACATGCAAGCATGAGAAACCGACGCCACGCAAGTAGCCCTGTCAGAACAAAAGCGTGGCATAATCAAATGAAGTATTCCGGGGCCCTGCTGCGGCAAATACGCCAGAGACAGCACAAAGTATCCCTCCCTATCTTACCTCAACGACACATCGATGTCGCATCCGGTTGAGACGACAGCTCACGTTCGTTCCTGGTGTCTGCGCGCGAGTCTGTGGAGATCATTCTACGGAAAACTCGTCGCGCGGACGACAGAGGCAAACAGGCATATCAGTTCACGGCCAGGGACCATCGAGGATGAGAACAAGGAGTCGAGCTCACCGGCGGAGCTGCCGCGTCCGCTTAAGGTAGCCTTTGTTGCACGTGAGGTTCACGACCACGTGTACTTTGCCACGCGACTCCGTCCGACGTCGCGACCAAGTTCAACCAAGTCGCGGCGCCGTCGCGATCGCGGGTCTCTGTCTGCGACCACCGCTCGGTCACCTCAACGTCATGCGGATAACGGTGGTTGGCTTCTTTCCTGTTTAGAAAGCTGCAGCTAGCTCGAAGCTTGCGCAGGTTCAATGTCCTGCTACCAACTGCCTTCGCCGTCTTTTCACCTCTGACATAAGTACGGTACAGGGGATGAAGCACATACTATGGTTGTTTATGTTGGGGTCTTATACCTTTTGGTAGGTCACTGCAATGTCTCTGCTAGTATATCGGTTAGTACACGCGCCTGTCATTGATTCATAACGGACGCGCGAAAGCTGGGTTCGACTCCCAGGCAGAGAGTTTACTTTTTACCAGTAGGTCAACCACCGCACAAAAGAGCCGATTAATATTACTCCATGGCGACCGGGGGGTTTGTCCCAGGATCAAAGGTATGTCAGGCATTCAACCGGATGAAACAGCCTTATGCTTTATCCGCGCGACAAGGCAAGCGACAGGCCTGCATTCACTGGGGTTGGCACATACTTTGATAACTTATGAGTGCAAGGTCTGCGGAGGAGACTAAGTAGATTTATCTCTATCTTTATCTACTTACCGAATCTCGAGTCGACTGGGAAGGGAAAAGACGAAGGTGAGTACTATGCACTGTGTCCTGGCTATGACAAGCCAATCCTTGACGTGTTGATGAGTTGACAACTTACTATTACTGGGTAAGCATTGAAAGCTGCGCGTGTCAACCCATGGCCAGGTCAACCCGTACCTCCCAAAAGAGTCAAGACGTGCATCATCTGAGTCTCTGGGCACCCGGACCTCACAACATCACGGGCTAATTAGCCATTGATGCACAGTGGGTATCCCTGGCTAATTGGCCAGGGATCTGCTTGTTTCCCGCATGTACGCAATAGCTCACGAAACAGCTACGAATTCCCGTCTAAGGTAACTCCCTTTTCGGGGTGCTTTGTAAGGGGTCCAGAGGCTCTGGCCATCAGCACCGCGCGCGCACAACTCAACACACCGCTCACCGGCGCTTCCGTCCCGCCCGCGTGTGATCGGCGCCGCGCGCGCACCCGTGCTCATCATGCACAACGACGAGCTCACGGTCTCCCTCAATTCCCGGCCGTTTTCCTTGGTTCTTTTTGTAGATAGATTAAATATGTATTCAATAGTCTAACTAAACACCATGCTTATGAATACATGGCGACTACAAGCCTTGAGAAAGGGATGGAAAGAGGAATGAAGATACTCAAGAATAGCAATGAACAGCGGTTCAAATTTCATTATCTCGTGCAAGATAGCAATTAATGTCACATCCTACATGCCCTGGAAGTCTGGGTCAAGGAGATGGGCTCATGAGTTGAAAAAATGCGAAGAAAGGGTTGGGATGGACAGCAGAATCAACCTGGGAGTCCAGGAAGGCATGGATTTCGTCACCTGTCATTATAAAACTATCATAGGTAGTTTGCATCGACACAGGACTCAACTGGTATAATTTTAGGAGGCCGGGATGTGTATGTTTTGGTTAGGTGGAGGGATGCGTAAAAGGGGTGTCCCTGAAGAGTCCGTGGCTTCACCAGGCGTAATTCAATTGCCTAGACATAGTACAAAAGGTCATTAGAGCAAATCACATCGCTCACCTGTGCCGCAGGATGAGGTGCAAGGCATGAAATGCCTGGAATGGCCCCGAGTCGTCATTCACCCAGAGGATGGAGCAGCCAGTGGGGACCTACACCATGATGATGATGTATTCTATGTCCAATTCCAATCATGTTCTATAAATTTTGAGACAGGACCTAGCCAAGGACCAAGGAAATGAAGGAGGGAGGTTTGCAGACATACCTGTGATTCTGTGCTTCCCCCATACCTTGCGCCAGCTCCATACCTCGGAATTTTTACATATGAACATACCTTGGAGTCATATCTGGCACATACATGATCCCCCGCATCTTATTCGCAGGAGGTATGAACAATACAGATGTGACATTGACATATCTCGGATATGATAAATGTTTGCCTCTAGGATGCAAACCAGGCTCGATTTTTGTGATCGAAGTTGACAGCGAGGTGGAGAATAGTATCATAACCGTGCGTGCAAAGTTTGAGATATATCGGTGGATGCTACAAGGATGCCGAGAAGAAAGAGTGTGGATGTGGCTGAGGGTTAAGAGGCAAGCGCGGAGTGCTTGTACAGACGAAATATCGACTCAACTCATGTACGGCGCTAGAGGGCTCTTTCTTGTCTTCCTGCACATTTCTTGTCTCTGCCACGTCACTCACTGCTCCCTGCTGAGGCGGTCATTGACAGGCAGTTAGAGGTATGTATTCTCTATCGATTCATACTAATTTGTGTCAAGAACATGCTCCTTGTGCTTGCGACGGACATCTATGCTGTCTGAGACGGTCTTCAACGTTCATGATGATCGACGGCGGCCTACACCAAGGTACGTCATTGAAATTGATATCATTGTGTAGTATACATTACACATTGTCTACAGTGCAAAGATAGGGAAGGGGGGACCACTGCAGCAAGTGCGGTGGGTGTTTCTTCCACGATAAAGTCATGGTATGTTCCCTTACACTATAGCCCTTCTCCACACATATATGGGCTGTATATGACACTTTATAGAATGATCATAGCTTCCATATAACCACACTGTCAACAGATTATACCCGCCACTCCTCTGTCTTGTGTCAAAGGCCATTGTCCCCCCAGGTAAGTTATTGCTCTTACACTCTGTGACCTGCCTCTATTACCTTGATACGTTGTAAAGATCCCTCCCTAGGTGCGTTACATTCCTCTGTGTGGAGCTGCGACGTATACAACTCCTGAAGGGGGCCCTAGTCATCCTACTGTCCTACCCCCTTGATTAACCTCAATCCGCCCTCAGCACATAGCCATGCTAGACACCTCCCTCGTCCCCAACTGTTATCCTGGATGTTAATAATACTGGGAACGATACCCTGAAGGTAGGGAGTCAATTGCATGATCTCCTAACTCACAACATCAAATTCTATCCTCCATCCTTCCCATATGTCCGCATTTTGTTGCTCCCTAGCTGTCCCCTTGCAAGAATACATTGTATGATCAAGAAATACACGTCATAATGTGCATACAGCAGTATGGTAACAACTTTTTAACCGCTGTTTATCGTGATTATTGAATACCTTTATCTGTTTTCCCCTCCCTCTTTCATAGCCTGTAGTCGCCATGTATTCATAAGCATGGTGTTTAGTTAGACTATTGAATACATATTTAATCTATCTACAAAAAGAACCAAGGAAAACGGCCGGGA
>MU275258.1:49105-69982 GCA_022160315.1 Panus rudis PR-1116 ss-1
GCAGGGTTCGAGTTGTGCCGGGTGCATTCTTTTTTTGAGCTCTGCTGCGTTGATGTTGTCCCCGGCGGCCGCTGAGCGCTGATCTAAGAGATAGGCGAGTTTTCACGTTTCCGTCAAACTTAGGTTTTGATAATTTGATGATTTTCTTGTCATAATTCGATGATTTCTTTGTGGAAACGTGATGAGTTTCTTATGAAAACTACATGAAAGTCCCTGAATCATATTTGCGTTGACTGGACTGTCTGGCCGTGTACTCTCGTTCCTTCTCGTTCGTACTAACTTCGGTGTCAGTGTCGTTTCTATTCGGTCATTGACGCGTTGAGTCTTGACGTCGCGGAGCATTTTGTGTATCAACGTCCGAGTGTGCCGTTGTAACTTGTGAGACAACTTAGAATTGTAAGACCGAGGCCGACATCAATCACCATCCTCCATTTGGGCAATATCGGAAATCACCTCGGTGAACCGTGACTGATTGCAAATCTTCCCGCCTCCAGGTCCGTAAACCCAGGTAAACCCGCCCGGCCGGATAATATAAAAGTATCGAGTTTACGGAGTGAGTGCGCCAGCTGGTCTCACCTCTCGACGTTCTCAACGCTTAGCCACATCGGCGCTGGTTCGTAAGTACTCGGGATTCATCCTGTACAGGTAATTTTCTGAGTTCAATTTCTTGATAGGCCGAGATAATATTCTCTACCCAGTGCTCAGCTCAGGACCAGATCATATCTTCCGCCGAGAAATTCTTACGACCTCCTCGACATCCTCCTTCGTTTCATCCTCAAGTCCACGTCCCTGAACCCCAATTGCATCCATATTGTGCAATGCGTCTTCCATTTTTCCTCGTCACACTTGTTCTCGCATCCGCTTCGTATTCCACAGCATCAGTCATCCACTACCAACGGGGACCCACTGAACTTGATACTCTCCAAGCTCGAGACAAAGTCGCCTTGAGAGATGCCATTGCAGTCAACCTACACCAAGCGGCCTCTCTCGTAGCGCGTCGCCTACTCGAAGAATTCGAAACTCATACCGTTCGTGACCATCTATCCAAACGCGGCCCTTCGAATCCTCCTCCTCCATTGTCAATACCTCCATCCCCATACCAATCTCAGCCACAACCTCAACCTCTAAAGAGCACACCCGTAGCTCCGGTTTTGTCCCCCGAACAGGCTCAGGCTGAGTTGTCCAAGCCTAACCCCCGTATTATGGTCACCCCTCCTACACCCGGGACTGAGAACGCCCCTGTGTTTAATGTTCCGGGGGCTAGTCGATCTAGAGGCAGATCACGGACGAGGACAAAGACTGGACTTGGGGACTCGCGGCGTAGTCGAAGTCGTACTAGTGGACGCGGAACGCGGTGATGTGTTTGGGACATGCTGGGTTGTTGATACAGACTCCGGAGATTGTCTTGGAAAAGGCCTCACCGTATGTGGAGTTCAAGGCCAGGTTACTCGGTCTGTGTTTTATGTTGAGGGGTGGATCGCATAACTCGTGAAGCGCAAAAGGTAACATAACGCGATGTACACGCTTCCCATACGCAACGGATTCTCGTCTACAAAACGGAAAGGAGCATGACGTCGACACCGAGTAGGAGTGGGTGGCCCGGGGTTGAGCTGGGCTAGAAATGGTACGTCGATGAGCTCAGCCGGAGATGACGGAGATTTAATCCAGGGTGAAAGGAGCAACTATTGAGAATGACAAGAGGTGAGTCTCGAGTAGGAGTCCACGGACAGAGATGGCGTGCAAATGAATGCACAAGACATAAGCAGCCAGCTAGGCATATAATGATCAACGACGGCTCCGATATGGATGTCATATTCGGATTCGTCATCATCATCTCGCATGTCGGTGTGTATACAAGACACTTTCCGATTCCATTTGCCTTCGACGTTCTGTAGACCCGGGCGCGAGGACGAGGACAACACACTAGAGATGATCCAAGACCGAGCTTTGAAGCTTGAAAGACAGCTCGACAGATAACATCTTCCGTCAGGACGAGGGGCTCGCTTCGGTCCCCTTTGCCACATTATGCTTCGTCCGCTCGAGGGGTTTTAGCAGTACTTTGTATGGTGTAAGCAATTCCAAGGCACAGACAAACACTTGAGATGAACCGTGGCTGAGACGATGCCCTAAGATGTCACGTGCTGTGGACGCGTCGAGTGGCGCGGTTCAATTGGAAGAGACCTCGCCGCTCGGTCGGACTGGAAGAGACGTAACTCACCCAAACCTGCACCTATCCCACTGATGTTATCAGTTCAATGAAAGAGTTCAGATATCCTGTATATGAAACTTGGTTGGTTGAAATTCATCGAGAGATGCTCGAGTTATAGAAGAATTGAATATTTCAGCTATTTTTCGTGAATTGCGCCGTACGTTTGTACTTGTTTGTTCGGGGAGTTCACCCCCTATAGCCGGTGAATGCTCGCTACGCTCGCAATTACCGCTCTAACACCGCATGTGCAGTACGGTGCCAAGAGCGAGTAAGAGACGATTTGATCCCGAACGTACAAAGATGGAGCGCGAGGAATGCGAAGGATAGGTTTGGAGTCTGTTGGGGTAAGAAAATGCTTGTACGAGGCCAAGAGAAGATTGGAGAGAGCTCGAGCGTTTGAGTTGAGAGAGGTTATATACCTCCCATTTTTGTGAGCAAGTGAGGTATCACGAGAGATGACGCGTTATATTCTTGACGAATGGCCCGGGACCGAGAAGGGTACAAGACGCGATCTTGCGCATTGTGCGTCACGAGAAGATTCCTTGATCGCGTGGCTTCCAAACTCCTCGGGTTATCAATATCACAGTGACTGTAGAACTCAGCTCTAAACCGTAAGGGATAAGCTTCGTGAAGAGTATGCTTGTAGTACGAAGCCAAGACCATCCGAGCTGAGAGAAGGTATACGCCTGCTTTTTTCGTTTTGATTTTGATCGCTCCGAGGGCTATGGATGACGCGATGGTGGAAAGGCATAGTGAGACGAACGCGTCGTAGATCACAAGATGGTTCCTCTATCGCGTGCTGAACTCACCAATGAAACCTTTCATTTTGAGGAAGGTTGCCAAGCCATTGTGGTGCGACGCGACCTTGACAGTCAACTGTCGAAGTTTTGAGCTTATCGGTGCTCGGAAGTGGTCCTGAACGGGAGATCTACAGCATCACGTTACCTGTAGAAAACTGCAACAGGTTATTCGTTGTCCTGAAGAAACCGTAAAGGAAGGAACACCCTGTCTAACTCTACTCACCTGTACGATGCCAAGGCCCAGCCTCGGGAGCGAGCTATATTAGCCTTCGGGCTGTATTACTGCGGATGAATTCGAAGAACGCATAAGTTTGTTTTTGGCAGAAAAGTGGCTATGCCTGGGTTGAAAGTGGCCTCGGCATTTGAGAAGACTTGAGAGACTTTGTACAGAAGGTTAGATAATTGCGGTGTGTGAGAGGGCCAAGGAGTCTGAGAGGAGCATCCTTATTCCCGATGTCACAGCCTCGAGGATGTTAGGCAGAACGAGGATACCAACTCGTAGTTTTCTCCAACGTTCAGAGTGCATAAAAACCAAGGACTTGAAGGGAAGGTCAACAGCAAACGGCAAGCTCAGTCGTGGTCGAGACAAAAACGGCTGGCGTTGAGTTGAGAGGATCGGTTATCTTATCTTTGGGGCCAGGCACACCCTGCCGGGCGTCCGCGGAGTCTGGATGCGGCGAAGACCGGGGAGACGGGCGCCATGACGCCAGAGAGGATAACGAACGTGTTCGTGAGGAGCCAAGAAAAAGCAAAAAGGAGAGGGAGAAGCCTCGAGATTACCAGCACCCTCATATAATCTCCTGTACTTCTACGTTCACGACTCGCAACGAATTCACCCCACAGACCCTCGATGAAGGGAGATACCCCCATTGGCCCGCTTCTCAAGACCGTATTTGAGGTAAGCGATCACGTTGCGCCGTCCGCCTGACCTCTTCTCACCGATATAAACCCCGCCACATGTCGCACAGTCCATCTTTGAGGTCTTTCTCCTCTGTGTCGCCGGATTCATCCTTGCCAGGAAGGGCATCTTGGACAGGCCAACCCAGAAGGTGCGTTCGGTTCCGCCACAGTGGAAAGTAGGAGTACTCACGTTGGCCACAGAAACTCAATCGACTCAATGTATCGTTATTCACACCCGCGCTCTTGTTCTCCAAAGTCGCGTTCTTCCTGTCGCCCGCGAAACTCAAGGAGCTATGGATTATCCCAATCGTCTTTGTCGTGACTACAGCCGTGTCGATGGTGACTGCCTTCGTCCTCGGCTGGCTGTTTAGGCTCAAGAAGTCGCAACGGTGAGTGTTGCTCCTGTGATGTTGTTGAGGCGGTGTCTTCTTTCATTCGCCACATTCAATCCGCCACGAACCCACATTCCTCTGTTCCCGTCCCTGCCTGCAGGAGCGCGTCGCGCCTCGAGGTCTTGGCAGTCTGTGATGAATACCCTTTGGCGCATATAACCAGAACGTGTGTCTTGGAACACACGGCCTATGTTGAGCTTGTAGTGGTATTACTGAGACTTCACCTCATAGCGCCAATCCTCTTGGCGCGTGCACAGTCGGGCGGTGACGCGTGCGAAAGACACTGAGGGGTTCCGCAGCGCAGGGACTTGTCATGGACTCTGACATATGCTCTGCCGTATATGGCAACTTGCCTTCCCTTCTTGGACAAATGTCAACGACCTGTCAAACGAACTTTGCTGACTATCACATGTGATTCCATCTCTAGGTCGTTCGCCATTGCGTCAGCAATGTTCATGAACTCAAATTCGCTGCCAATTGCGTTAATGCAGTCCCTCGTTGTGACTGTTCCAGGTCTGAAATGGGGCGACGACGATAACGAGGATGCTATGGTTGGTCGCGCTTTGACTTACCTCGTACTCTACAGTACTCTCGGTATGGTGGTACGTAGTCGTTACATTCCAAGTTTAGTCCGTTCGCTGACAATGATCACAGGTTCGTTGGAGTTACGGCGTCCGTCTACTATCACAGGCAGATCCTGAATCCAGCGAGACAACCAACGAGGCAACCGCCCACACCCCCCTCCTCGACCGTGAAGAAGTCGCGTTCCCTCCTTCAGAAGAAGAGGCACACCTCCATCAATATAAGCCATCATCAGAAAGCCCCGAAACAGGCTCTCAAACAGACGTCGAGTACCCTTCTATCATCGTCCATTCCTCAAACGCGGCGGATCCTAAATTCTTCTACTCCTTCCCCAACTCGCCGCAACGGTCCACACAAGCACTCCGACCGTCATCTACTTCATCTTCTTCATCTCTCGTACAACAAGATGAGGAAGACGATGGAGAGGAAGAAGGCCTTGACGATGGAGAACTTGAGATTCGTCGCAGGAGACGTCGGAACCCACTAACACCTTCTACATCCCGCACGCGCTCTTTCTTCCGCCGCACATCGCATAAACTACGCAAAGCATGGCGAACGTTCAACGAGTTCATGACAGTCCCTTTGTGGGCTGCTCTAGCCTCTTTGCTCGTAGCGTGCATACAACCGTTACAGCATACGCTCGAGGAACACGTCGAACCCGTGAAGGGCGCTTTGACTCAAGCTGGGAATGTATCGATTCCGTTAACGTTGGTCGTCCTCGGTGCTTACTTCTATACACCTCTCACCCCCGAACAACGACGAGAATCTCTCCCTCAACACCAACACCAACCCTCCACCTCGACCTCCGCCTCAGCCTTAGCAGAAGAACAAGAAGCAGAACGAGGAAGGAGTCGTTCTGAACTCTCCCTCGTCGATAATGTTCGTGAGATGTTCAAGATGGGTGTAAGGAACGCTTCCAGGGATTGGAGAAGACGAAAACAGATGAATAAGGAGGCGAAGAGGCCTGGTGAGACGAAGACGGTGGTGGTTGCTATCCTTTCGAGGATGATCCTTACGCCGTTGTTGTTGTTGCCGTTGATGGCCGTTGGTGCGAGGTGGGATTTGCAGGAAGTGTTTGCTGAGTGAGTGTTTTCTCGCTCTTTGTTCATGGATTTGTTGGTTGACCATGATGCGTGTGTAGTCCTGTGTTTGTGGTGTCGAACGTACTCTTGATCGCTTCCCCGCCAGCATTGACTCTCGCTCAGGTTCGTTACACCATCCCTTCTTCCCATTACCACTCCTACTAACCACCCTTTCTCTACGTACAGATAACACAAGCAGCATCAGGCGACGCATTCGAACGCCTCATCTCACGGACGATCTTCTGGTCGTATTGCGTGATTACACCGCCTAGTACGATCATCTTTGTTGTTATTGGACTTGTGTTGAGTAAACTTTGAGCTTTTTTGTTTTGAGGTTCGAGTGTGCGTTGTGAGTTGAGGTGGTGCTGTTTGACTGTATAGCACTTTCTTGCATCTTCTGTTTATTCTCTTCGGCGTGTCACTGTCATCGTCTCCCTTCCTGGAATACTCACATCCATACTGTACGTGCACATACACATATACGCGTTGCCGTTTCTTGTACACCGCGATTTAGCTGCAAGTTATCTCTGTTCCCTCGTCAGCATGTACGAGTAGTTAGTTGCTTTTCAATTGTCATCTATGTACCACGTTCGATACCCCTATATCTGCTGTCACTGCGACCCCTCGCCCCTCCCCGTCTTTAGCTCGACGTCCGGCATCTTCAGTCAACTCCTTGAATGCCAGGACCATAATTGACTCCTCGTCAATGATCTTCAATGGTACGGCCGGTGTTTCAGTACTTTACTAGTGTGCGACGGTGCGTAATATCCTGTAATATCCAGCCACTCGCGTGACGCAGATCCGTCATCCCACCACGATAACTTGAATCCCGTAACAAGTAACGTCAAACCGAAAACAACCGTTCCATACAATTCGCAATTTCCACGCGGGGCGCGGGGAAACCTCCTCCTTCTTCAGTAAAAGCTATATGAGCGACCCACATCTTTCGAGATCTCATGACCTGCTTGCTGTCCTGGTTATAACTCCATACATGCCATTGCCATAGCATATAAACTCTAGCTTTGGCTGCCAGGTATATCGCCGCGAGCTCCTTGATGGTTTCTCCCCTATACTCTCGCTACTGCTCACGCTGATAGTTGGAAGGGCGGGAACGGAGAGGAACGCCATTTTGCTGGTCTATTTGTCGCGTTACTGTTCGTTCGAATTCAGAAGGTTTGATACTAGGCCGGCTAGCTAACCCATTGGAGCTTAAAGAACGTACAGGATCGTCGACCCTGACTACCCCGTGCCCTTGGCCCACCCTGCCACAGGTCTTTTCTTGACCTTTAGCCACCCACCCAAGCCAGAACAAGCGAAACTACAATTTCTACGGTACAACAGCAGCGTACAGATATTCAATATGACGACGCTGCGGCCAGACCAACATCACCCGACTCTCTACTTTGACGATGGCAACGTCGTCTTATCCGCTTACCCCAGTACGCTCGCTCGGCCTGTAACCGAGAACGACAAAGTGTACTTCCGAGTGCATACCTCTATCTTGCGTACTTGGTCTCCAGTCATGGACGAGATGTTTGCTATACCGCCTTTGCATGAGGAACGTGCTGTTCGTGACTCGGAGGAGGACTTGGAGGAAAGAGAGGAGAAAGGGAAGTGGAAGGGGAAGGCGGGTAGAGTGGAGGAGAAGATGGTTGAGACGTATGATGGAGTGTTGCATATCGAGACCCCTGATTCTCTTGAAGACGTTGAAAGCTTCTTGAAAGTATTGTATGATCCCCTGTAAGTCCTCTCACTTCCCACCGATTCGTCAAGCCCAGACTAACAAGAGTTTCAACTCGATAGTGGCGCAGCGTACAAACGGTTCAACCCCAACACTCCCGTGCTCGTCAATGGCGCACTGAAGCTAGCCATCAAATACGAATGCGACGCCCTCCGCGCCCGAATCGTCGAAAACCTCGAAGCAGACTGGCCCCAAACGCTCGCCCAATGGGACGCCAGACGTACCGAAGCCATTATGATGCGCTCCGAACACGCTCAACAGCAAAACGGCAAAGTCAACGGTCTATACCTAGACGACAGACTGCCGGAACCTGCTTCAGCCATTCGCATCGCGTCGGATTATAATATCCCTTCTATTCTCCCTGCGGCGTTTTACGAGTTGAGTCTGTTGAGTACTGATGCGGATTGGGATAAGTATCGGAGTACACCTGCGCATGCGGGAGGGAAACATCTACGATTCGGGGCACGTACGGCACGTTGGAACCTCCTCGATAAACGAGACCTCATGCGTCTCGTACATGGTCAAAAACTCCTCGCTGCGTATACTCGAGCCATCGGTACAGATATCTTCGGGACGAGATGTCCTAGGATAGCTAAAGGGTGTTCGAACGCCAGGGCGGATTGTTGGAAGTATTTCCAGCAGAACGCTCCGGTGTCGATGGATGATCCGTTGGATGTGTTGCATGATTGTATGCAGCTTGAGTCGTTGTTTACGGAGTTGCCTTGTCCGTCTTGTCTCTCGGATATCAAGGCGAGTGCGGAGAAGAAGAGGAGGGAGTTGTGGACGAGTTTGCCTTCGTTTTTCAATTTGAATCATCATTGACTGTAACATCATGAACTTGGACGTTTGTAGGTGAGTGGTTTTTGTGTTTCGTTGCGATTCATGCGCTAAGTCGAGAAGTTGTATCCCAGGTTGTCTCTTTTGTTGTACACTAACTAATCTGTATTACTAGCTGTAGGATTTGCTTCTTGTGCAGGCTTTTCGTTTTATCATCGTTCTCGCAATAGGAAACGATGCTCCCATCCTGGATTCAATTCTCATGTTCACCGTGCTACTCTTACAATTTTCCTTGCACAGTATCTTCTCAATCATATCCTCGAGACACCCCTCAAATCTCCTCATCTACCACCCAAGCTGCTCCATCGTCCACCCCCAAACCACACCTCTCTCATTCGGCTTATTGCACAACCTCTCGCCCCTATCTAATGCATTTATCTTCGCCAAATCTTCCTCACTCAATTTGACTAGCTCCAAGTTATGTTTCTGGTGTTCCGGGTTGGAACTCTTCGGAACGGCGGCGACGCCACGAGCGACGTGCCAGGAGAGAATGATTTGCGCTGGAGTGACGTTGTATTTTTGTGCGAGGGAGGTGATGGTTGGGTCCGAACGGACTGTGGAGTAGCCTGATTCGGGTGAAGGTGAGTTTTAGTGGATTATATGCGGTCGAAAGAATAGGAAGGACGTACCTGTGGGAGTATATGCGGTGAGCAGGATACCCTTGTCGTCGCAATACTTCTTGAGCTCAGGCTGAGCAAGGTAAGGGTGTAATCTGCATCGCGTTTCTCACAGTAAGTACAATCCCAACTCAATAAGCCCTGCTCTACTGACTCGACTTGGTTCACTGCAGGGACAACTTTGGCCGTCTGAAAGAGTTTCTCCAGATTCTTGATGGAGAAGTTACTAACGCCGATAGCCTTAGCCCTCCCACTCGCGTAGATTTTCTCTACTTCTGCCCAGGTATCGTTGAAGTCGGGCTTGTCGACGACATCGAGGTCGCCTTGGGCGTTCCTTGGCGTGTCGTTGTTCGCTGACGTGAAGTCAAGCACATGTCAAGAACGGCTCAACGGATTAGTTTTGGTACTTACGATCGTAGCGGACTGTGAATGGCCAGTGTACGAGGTACTCGACGCCGCGCCACAGGGTGAGCTGAACAGTAGACGTTCTTTGGAGATACGCATCCACTTACCAAGTCGACGTAGTCAGTCTGAATGTTCTTCAGGCTTTCCTCGAATGACTCCTGAACCCGGTTCGGGTGGTTCCATCTACATCAAGATCACGTTCGAAGATATTGACGGAGAATGCTTATCGTGAGCTTTGCTATACGTACGGCAACTTGGTGGTGATGAAGATCTCCTCTCGAGGGACTCCGGACAACTTGATAGCGTCTGCTACCGCAGGTTCGGTCCCTATCGTAAGTGTCAAGTCAGTCTCTACCGCACTAAACTAACAGTTTTCCCTCTAGACTGAGATACGCACCATAACCTTGAGCCGTGTCGATATGGCGGTATCCATTCTACGTATCACAGGACAGCTCAACAACGACCCGAGTTAGAATTATGAAGAAGTTTACTTTGATGGCAGTCAACATCCACGTTTTCCCTGCAGCCGTATGTTCCTCCTCTGTCAAGCCGGCCCATCCTCCAAGACCTACACTCAAAATTAAAAAAGGTCAATTTGACCTCAAACTTGACAAGGAGCAATAGTACGAACCGATAGCAGGTATTTCTACGCCATTGTTCAATTTAAACTTGGGGATAGGGATTGTCATGTTCTTGTTTACTTGGAAATTGTGGTATGGACGGTCACAGCTCAGGTATGTAGCTCGGGATGGGGTCTTCGTAGCGTGGAACGTTGGAACTGATTTACTTATATCGTGCTCGCTAGGCTGCCTGAGCTATAAGTAGTTCGTGGAAATGTCATGGGATACGGTATGGCTGAAAGTGATTACCTTCGATTCACACTGGTACAGTGAAGGTATCAGTCAGCAAACGTTCCCAAATGGCTGGGTCCTTCCTTACTAGCAGGTGAGTAGACGTTGGTCACCAATGGTAGATAGTAACCTTGTTGAGAAGTCGTATCTTTGCTCATGTCCAGTAAGTCATCATTGCCATGTTCATCGTAGCTATTACACTTATCGTGGATCTACTACATAATCAAACTTCTCTGACTTTCGCACTCAACCATTGATTCGCCTCGTCGAGGTCTACCATCCGAGCTGCTCCATGGTCCATCCCCAAACGATACCCCTCTCATTAGGCTTGTTGCACAACCTTTCATTCCTATCCAACGCAGTAATCTTCGCCACATCCTCGTCGCTCAACTTGACAAGTTCCAAGTTATGCTTCTGGTGCTCTGGATTGGAGCTCTTCGGGACAGCGACGACGCCGCGGGCGACGTGCCAAGAGAGGACGATTTGTGCGGGCGTGGCGTTGTACTTTTGCGCGAGTGAGGTGATTGTTGGGTCTGAGAGGACGTTGGAGTAGCCTATAAGGTAGGTGGGTTTCCAGTGCTCTATATGCTGTCAAAGGGGTCTCGGAGAGGACGAACCTGTTGGAGTATATGCGGTAAGGACGATCCCTTTTTCGTCGCAGTACTTCTTGAGCTCGGGCTGAGCAAGGTAAGGGTGCAATCTTAATCACGTTTCTCGGTGAGTACATACAATTCAACATCGATAGAAGACAATTCTCCACTTACTCGACTTGGTTTACTGCTGGGACGACCTTAGCTGTCTGGAAGAGCTTCTCCAACGTCTTGATAGAGAAGTTGCTAACACCGATAGCCTTCGCTTTCCCGCTTGCGTAGATCTTCTCCATCTCGGCCCAGGTCTCGTTGAAGTCAGGCTTCTCGACGACGTCCAGATCTCCCTGTGCGTTTCTGGGCAGCTCGTTGTTTTCTGCAGCAGAGTCAGCCGGACATAATTTAACCGAAGAGTTGGGCTTACCATCGTATCTGACAGTGAACGGCCAGTGCATAAGGTACTGTACCCGGTAGAAAGCAATAAGTGGTCTCCTCAGATTGCCGCCAGCCGGGAAGTTCACGTACCAAATCGACGTAATCAGTCTGGAGGTTCTTCAGACTCTGCTCGAATGACTCTTTCACCCGGCTAGGGTGGTTCCATCTGCATGGGGACGGTTAACATTTGAAGTTGCACGACGTAACCTTCGAAGACGACGTACGGCAACTTAGTGGTGATAAAGAACTCTTCCCTAGGGATTCCGGAGAGTTTGATAGCCTCAGCTACGGCGGGTTCAGTTCCTGGGGTTCATGCGCCAATATCAGTACTTCCTCTACGACGCTGCTCCGAACACCCGGGACTCATACCATAGACTTGCGCAGTGTCGATGTGACGGTACCCGTTCTATGTGTTCGTGAATTGTTTGAGTACGACAGAGACTCTGAAGAGAACAAGGAAATAATGCTGACCTTAATCGCAGTCAACATCCATGATTTACCGGCAGCAGAACGTTCCTCCGCAGTTAACCCGGCCCAGCCTCCCAGACCTATCCACGAAGAACCACTGCGTTCAACCTGGGATTCTGAAAAGATGGCCAGAAGTCACGCACCAATTGCGGGAATCTCGACGCCATTGTTTAATTTGAATTTGGGAATCGTCATTTTGAAGTTCGTCGTGAATTTCTGTGAGGTCTTACGCTACTCAGGAAAAGGTAAACTCTAGGTCTCAATTGACCTCGATGGCGAGCTATATATACTCGCAGGGTCCCTGCATGTCACCAGGAACAGTCATCAACCGTGGATGGATCCATAACCTTCCATTCACATCGCTGGGCAGCGCGGAAGGATCAGTCAGCAAGTGTTCCCGGCCGGGACCATGGCATTGGCTTGCTTATCGACGTCAACTCGGGCTCGGAGGCTCTATGGGTTAACGATTCCGCCGCTCCGCGAGACCTTGTGCCGCGTGATGTGTCATTTCGAATATAAGGGAGTCGAGCTTCGGCCCTCAAGTTTACTCGGTCAAGAGTGGCATGCCGGTGCTGAATACCTCGAATTGGTCTCGTACCCCGACGGGATCCTTCGCGGGCCACCCCACCACCGCAATAACCTCGAATAATGCGAAGGGGACGATAGGGAGTTCACTCGGCATTCATCCAAATCTATAGCAAACCGACCCAATGGAAGCCTGCAGGGTTGATTCTGTTCTCGGGCCAAAAGCATTATCTTCAAATTAGTACATACGGGGAAGTTACACAAGAGACGGCCATCGCTACGCTCCGGCTATTATGGTTCAAGTTGGACCTCGAGTTGAGACTGGGTGCGAGACTCTGGTCCGACTCGAGGAATCTGAGAAATAGATCATCAAATTACAGATGATTTTGACACATTCGAGTCTCCAGAGTTGAACTTACATGTTGGTTGAGTCCTGGCATGATGAAATGGACTCAGGATATTCAAGACGGAGTTAAGATAAATAATATACTACTGGCTAGTGAGAGTCGTGATAATTTGGAACGGATGTGTCAAACCATAGTGAAACAAAATGAACTTGAAATGAAACGACTCGGAATTGATTGATATACCATCTATCTTCTCTATGGAAGTGGCAGGGAGTATGTCAGAGCAGAGGCATTGAGACTACTCACCAGAACCTATGAAACCAGATGTATCTTGTAAGTGTCTGCATGTGACGGAGTCTTCAAGGCGAATTAAGTTCTGGATGACTCTGCCAGTGTGCCAAGGCACTTGGATGGATGAGATGGGCTGGCACGGACGTAACAAAAAGTGTGAACCGCAATGAGTATGCAGGGTGCAGCAAACTGATGGTCCTGCAGAAGGGGATGGATGTTAACGTTCAGGACACGACCCGGACCCACGTACCGATCAAAGTCAATGAAATAGCATGAGTCAGCCGTTGCCAGTTGGCACGGCATTTCAAGCACTTGCAGTCTGAGGGCCCTAGGGAATTTAGCTCGTAGACGTCAAGATGCCACTCACCTTGATTTATGCAAATAATCATAAGCCGTGGAATGCAAACGAGACGTGCGCGGCGCTGAAGTAGAGGACGACTCGGAACTCATATTGATACTAACCACCGGTAATCACTCATCCGTCTTCATCCGTCAACGAAGGGTGTATGGCCACATCCTTTCAATGGTGCTATTGCAGCGAGCCTGAGGGAAATAGATCTAACAATTAGGCTTGATTTCAAAATTTCAAGCTCAAGTCATGCACCGTCTGCTGATGGGGCTAATGCATTGGTGAAAGTTTGAAACCAACTTATCTGGCGTCGAGCCTGAGCGCTGAGCGCTGAGGCCTGAGGCTCGGACGGGTTCGACATCGGGGTCGCATGGGGATATCCGTCATTGTCAGTCTGCAGAGGAGAGGAATATTGATTGCGCGAATCGACGCCTGGTTGGACAGAATATCTGAATTCAAGTGCCAGACAGCGATGATGATGTCGACCATACCGTCATCGTCAGATTAACGTTCAAGTTCAAGCTCAATTCGAGGCTCGAGCTCCCTGCAACGGACGCGACGGAATACGACCGAAGGGGCCAAACAAAGGTAAACGAAATGGAGGCATACGGGTAATAGAAGAGTAATAATAATATGATATTTATTCAACGCCAAGCTAGAACCTGACGTTGCCAACGATATCTTGCAATGGAATGTATTCCTCCTCTTCCTTCTCTACACGTCGACCTGGATCTCCGAAGGGATCGAGAATTTCCAAGGGTGACCCCATGTTCCCCACGATCCGGGGATGTGACCATCGTCTGAGGCATAGTGGCGCGTCTTGTGGTGTATTGGTATCACAAAGGTTGAGTATGAATCGGTAGCACGCAATAGCGGTGACCCTGTCGGTTCATCGTAAACAATGTGTGAGTGATCAGGTAACTTTCTTAGCACCTACACTTGAGAAAATTCCAGCCACACGTCCCAGAGGAGGTACAGTTGGTACGTCTATATGAGTTCACCAGTTAAAAGCTATAAACGAGGGGCTATATGAATTCTGACCTGTTGAGCAATCATACTCAGAATTTGCAATATAAAAATAATGCTGTAGAAGTTGTTAGTTCAATCTCCAGTCGACTTCTTTGCCCAGGGACGCTTACGCAAAGTAATGTGTGCCTTAAGAGATGAGAGAGCAGTATGAGTACAAGCGGAGTGTCGTGCTAATCGACGATGCGCACCATTTCTTAACAATAAAGACATGAACGAGTGTTCCAGCTTTAGGGGATGTTCAGATTTTCTCCATGTCGAAACAGATTTGCTCCACGTAAGGCCCAGGAGCAAGAGGATGGAAACCAGGGATATGCAGTTGGTAGTAGTTACAACTAGTAGTATGTTCATTAGCATCATTCATCGTGAGGGAGAGAAGGAACTCCCGTTCGTACATCTAGTAAACAATTAGGTTAGAGCGATCATTGGGCGAACTTCATGGTAAAAGGGACTCACGCAAAATCTGTCTTATCGTCCGTGTTGATGAACCTTCCGCATCCTAATATTGGTCGACCAAACGCGAAGGGTGTACTAGTGGCCTGCGGTACCTAGGAGACAGTGAGACAACACCTCCAAGCAAAGAAGCGAAGAAGCATACAGCAGTAATACCCAGCCAGGCCAGCCAGAACAGTCCAACTGTGAATGACGGAGTCCACGACTCGAGGATACCGAGCAAACGAAGGACGACAAAACCTCCACGCAAAGTCAATGAGTGTCCATTGTTATGTGGAGCATAGACGCAGCGACCTTACCTCCGAACGCAGCGAAACTGAGATCATATAGAACATATTCTATGCGAACAATTGGAGCACAGCTTATTGAAGGCGTCCATGATTCAGGATGTATTGAGAGTCATGATTGATGAAGCACATACTCCTACAAGCCCAGTAAGTTGGGAAGATCAAATCGTTGTCATTCTCTTACCGTGTCGCTAGTAATTCTTAAAAATAGGCTTGCAGTGAGCACTACCCTGTCGCAGAACAAGGCATATCGTGTCAAGAGATACACAAGAGTTGCTCCGGAGAACTTGCGGCTCCAAATCCGTTGTAATTCAGTGGGAATAGTCAAGAGAACATCGTAGAAGAGGAGTACTGAGGCAGGGGAATAGTAAACAGATCAGTTGAAGGAGTATGTAAGCACAAGTTCATGGCATCGTACCGGAGGTTGCAAGAATGCAGTAATTCTCCAGGTAACTGCGCTCAGAGTCAAGTTAGTGATGAGCAATATCAAGCGACTGCGAAGTTCGTACAATCTATAGTAGTCTGCTTCAGTGAAACCCAGCGGAATCTCTTGATCGGATGAGTCTGACATGGGTAATTTCAACAGCTTCCGATGCAAACGAGGGTATGTGGCAGCACCTGCGGGGGAGGAACGTGAAGCTTGACCTTAGTGGCTCACCGTGAACCCTTTATATAAGTATGACAACGCAAGCCATTCCAAGGAGAAGCCACTGCCTCTGCGAGTGAACGAGGCTGAGCTGCACCCTCTGTAGTACTTTAGATCGAGGGTGATATGAGGATCAGGATTAAGCTGGAGGCGTATTGTTACTTAAAGGGGAGCAGAAGAGTGGTGCACGTTCAGGGACCCGACATGCGTTTTCAAGGGTCTACTTACCGTTCTGGTGCTTGCACATTCATATCGATAGTGCATTGTATTCGACCTGTGCAGCGCAGTATACAAAGCCCTGGAAGCTGTTGTACCGCTTGATGGGAGGCATGACCATGACGAAATAATGTACTACAGAGTACAAAGAGACGCTGCCACGATGTCAAGAATGTCAGCTGCAAAGGTTTCCCACGTAACATGAGGTTATGTTTCTTCATTTTTCGACTCCGACGTCGTAGACTCGTATCACGTGCATACGATGGAGAGGACCTTGAACGGCGAACGGGGCTATATGATGGTTCGTTCGTGACACTGAATTGGATGGATAACATGGGAGAGTCTCATATTGAGGGGACGAATGAGGATTAGACATGAAGTACGAAGCTCACCTAGGCACCATCAGTGGGATAAACAAGTCCTTCATCCAGTTATACTGTTAGGCGGCATTCATGTCATACATAGGATCCATCTCTCTTCGGCTCCGTAGTGGGATCGAGCCACATGATTGCCCCTGCTGTTTGTCCTCGTAAATGGTATCGGATTCCGGGATCGAAAAAGGATTGGTGGTTTCCAACTGCGCTCCCATGTTGCCTACGAAAATTGAATTGAATCGAAGTTCGGAGATGGTGGTATAGCGAGTATGCAGGTCGGTGCCACCTTTTTTTTTTTTGAATCCCGTTTAATCATCGTCCGCGAGGGCGTAGCCCTATGGTAGACGGTACATCTGCGCTAATACAACTTGTCCCTTCCAGCGAGTTCCCCGAAACAAGGAAATAGTGTGTTGCTGCGGAAAGTAAAAGGTCAGTACCAGATCAGGGTGAGCCCCAGAGTGGCAAGACCATTCGCGCAGGATATGTTTTTGTTTGACCATTGCCCATTCCCATCCCCCAACCCTGTTTCCTCAACCTGCCTCGTTCCCAGCCCGTTCTCGACCCTTCTGACCCAAATTCTCCAAGCCTTCCTCCCTCTCTATCCCTCCTCGCCCTGCCTCAACTGCGCTGCCCTCCCGCCTCTCTGCCGTCCTCCCTTTGCGCCCTTGCCTTTGTCGCCATCCTCGTCTTTCCTCGGGAGGACTAGGTTACCGTAGGTTTCGTGAAAGCGATTTGTGTCGTGTATGAATCTGAACAGATGTGGTAGCGCATCGCCATCGGTAACATCAGGAAAAACCTCTTTTTCCCAATATAGCTAATCTGATGCAACTGAAAGCAAATATAAGTTAAAAATGACTATTGATCAAATAGCTATCTAATTTTCAGATAACAATATCCCAATGTTTATAAACTTTGATGTATCAGATGAGGTCTGACTAGGTCAGCTCCAATTGGGCTAACTTTTGATGATTTTGAGTTCAAGTCTAGCTCAATAGACATGCAATGCTAATCTAACTCCAATCTAACTCCAACATGATTTGAATATTTTTGATGTACTTTATACTCATGGATGTTGACACTAACTGACATCCAATGATGCTAAATATATCTAATTGATGTCGCTATATGTATAACCTAGTGCCAATGCTTCTAAAGGGTATCTAGTCTCTGTGTAATAGAGAGCTGTCAAAAAAATGCATAAGTCTCAGCTGTTTATGAGATGTGTCAGCAGAAATGGTATATATGGCATATTGCTTCAGAGATACTATATGGCCTGGTGGTCTAGTGGTTAGAGCTCTGCTTGACAGTGCAGTCTGGAGACCCTGGGTTCAATTCCTGATGGTGCCAGCAATATTTTATTTTATTTTATGATTATTTTTGTGTACTAAAATGAATTGTAATGATGCTCATTATTGATTTGAAGACTATTAATTTATATTGTGATGTCTTGTAACAAAGATCAATACAATATTGAAATCAATCAAGGAATAGTACTGGAGGAAAATTGTAGTCATTTATAGACAATTTTCTCTAAATTGGCACAAATTGTATTCTCCAAATTAGAGAAATAAAGTCCAGAATTAGGGGGGTCTAGAATATTGGAGCCTATTGGAGAAAACCAAGACAAAAATGCCAATTATATCTCATTATATCTAAATTATGTACAATTGGCAAGATTAGGAAAATGAGGTTTTTCCTGATGAAGTAGTGTCTTCATCGTCCTCGCCGCCGGGCCCAACCTCTGCCGCAACTGGTGACGCTGCCGCTCGTAAGCCTCGCAAGTCATCAGGAAGTGGTATACCGTTTCCTGTCCATTGCCGCACTGAGCGCACACGGCGTCCTCCACTTTCCCAATTCTCCAAAGGTAGCGTTGTAATGGAACAGTTTGTGCGCGTAGCTGGAAGAGCAGGCTTGCGTTCTTACGTGGGATCGAGGCGGTGAGCTTGGCAAACTCATTTGAGGGTAAGGATGGATCAATATCACTTAGCTTGGCATGTCTCAGAGATTCTTTCCAGTTCTGTTCGGCATCGCACTTGAGTTGCGCCGCAAAGATCTGCTTGAGTTTGGGGGCACTGAGTGGCAAAGAGTTGTGCAAGCAGGTGGGGAGTTTCGACATCGGTGTTAGGTTCTCGCACCGGGCTGCCTTCTTCGCCTCCTCATCGACTGCCTCGTTTCCTGCTACTCCTTCATGACCAGGGACCCATCGTAGGGTGAGTGCATTTTCATGTTTGGCATGGTATCTCTTAATCTCGTCATGGGTGTGTTCACGAAGGTATTGTCCTGGTGTATGCCGGCGTGACGCCATCGCCTGTAATGCTGCTTGATTGTCTGCTGCTACGGATGCCACTCCCCTAAAGGTTTTGCCCTCGCGGAGAAGGTGTGTTCCTAACAGGAGGCCAACGAGTTCTGCTTCGTAAACAGTGTGCTCTGAGGACTTACCCAGGTAATAGCGTAACGACGAGACCTCCATAAGGCCCAGCCTCCCCACTCGGTACATGACAGCCGCCGCTCCCACTCCTCCATCGCAGTCTGACCCATCTGAGTAAACACGAACACCAAGCTTGTCTACCCACTCCTTCTCCTCTTCAATCGCCTTCTCCTTTGTATCGGCTATCACCGTCTTGAACTTTGGAAGCCAATGGGGGGGCTTTAGTGAGGGCAGAATGGTTTCGACGTCGTCGGGGGAGAGGTGGTAACGGTGGAGAAGCTCGTGTAATGGTGAGCGATGTCGTTGGACGTATCGTTTCGAGGCCTTCCTTATGGACATCGCCAGACGGTGGGTGCTGGGTAGAGTACACAGGCGAACCGCTGCTCGGTGGCAGAGCTTGTCGACAAGCAGAGGGAACGGGAGCATGTTGGCATGTACTTCCATTACATCTGTTGCCGTGGAGCGGAGCCCACCTGTAATCATGAGTAGTGCATCGCGTTGAACACGTCCAAGCTTCCTGATTGCGCCCACTGATCCCCGTGACCTACCAGCCTCTGAGTTCCGGCAGTTGGAGATGGGAGTCAGGAAGACATCCGCGGCGTAGAGCATGCTCGGAATTGCAACACTGTAGTACAGTTGCTTTGCGATTCTAGCAGGTATTCCTTTGGACGGTCGCGCAAGTCGACGAAATGCTTGGACCCATTTTACACCTTTCGCTAGGGCATGGTCAACCTGCTCTCGAAATCTAACCTGCCTGTCAACAAGTACCCCAAGAAAACGCTGGTAGTTAGATGCAGGTATCACTTGCGCACCCAGTTTTAGTGATGGTCCTGCCCCATTTAGTTGGTATTGCGAGTTGAGTAGGCCGAGTTTCTCGAATGAAAACTCCGATGTATGTGTTTGCGCCCACTCTAGGGCCCCGTCAGGGCCCATCATGAACTCTTCCAGCAAGGCATGTGCATCCTTCAGGGTGGGAGCCACCGCTTGGACTGCTACGTCATCAATATTTCCTGCCGGGACAATACGCACCACTCCTTTTCATCTGGAAAAAGCTCCCTGGCATAATTGGCTTAAACATACTATATTTTTATACAAGACTACATAGTATCCATAGTATTTGTATAATTAGAGCAATTATGCCAAGTATATTTCAATTACAAATATGCTATAGCAGTTATGCAATCACTATAGCAAGACTAAGATGAATATGCTGACTCTATGCACTTTTAATCCATGCAAAAATCTAATATATTATGCCATACATGTGTCTATCACTAAAATTGTTTACATAGAATTTTGAGCACTGATCCAAGACATTGTCTGCAGTCCATGATCTATCTGCAACAGCTCCGAAAACAGGAAACAAATGAGCAGATCTACGGATGTTAGACAGAGGAATAATAGATGCCACTCTTGAACCATTGCGTATCAACGGAGACACTCTGTACATCCCATGATTAGGATCTGGGTTAGTGAATGCAGTAAACCATTCCACATAAACCAAGTATTTTGGAACAGGTCGATCTCCTTTGAAGATACCATGGGCAAAATCAGGAATGGAGAAAATGACACGTGCTCGAGCAATTCGATGGTCTGACAAAACAAGGTAAGGACAGGCAGAAGTGCATATATAGAAGCTTACCTTTGGCATTATGACTGTACAAGTCATGTCCACTATTGACAAGCACAGTGTCAAACCTGCCTGGAATGGGGACATTCCGTGTACTGACATATGCTGGTCGACAGTGAACAACATCGTAATTATTGCTGTTCTGGAAGCGGGGAAAGTCATCATCCCAAAAGCGTGCCTTGAAGTATACTGGCACAGAGGTGAAGGGAATGTGAGTCAACAATGACTCTTGCCCCACACGTGATTGAGAGATGTTGGGATAGTTGAACTCGGCAATGTATCGGGAAAGGACAGCACGAAAGTTAACGGCACCGTAATCCTGTGCAAGAGTGTCGAAATGAACAGATTTCATGGATGGATGTTTTGGCATGAGAAGAGGGCTCATATCTGGCTCCAAAG